>UELU01145565.1:0-88390 GCA_900490025.1 Megastigmus dorsalis | reverse complement strand
AAAAAAAAATATCCGTGTTAAACTTTGATATAGTCGAGCGTACTTTCTCAATTCCCTTATCGATCTGTACGAACAAATAATTATACCTGCATAGAATTTTAATGGTGGAGCGAGTTTATGAAACTGCGTGTCGTTCTACCATGATCATGCCAACTTTAAAGCTTGCTTTAAAAAAAGTAAGTCGATATCCAATGAATCCAATGTGACTTTAAAAATTTGTATAAATTACCCCGAGCCATCGCGCGTATAAAGTTCAATCGTCGCGCGTGGGACATTCGTCGAACGGAGACTGGAATCGCGACACAGACCGCGTCTATATACCTATTTTTTTTACGGGACACCGATGCGCAAGCGTTCAGGCCGCAGCTCGCCTCGTAAACGCGTCGCACAAATCGTCGTCGTCAAGTTGGGCTCGAATCAAACGATGAAATTCAGGCCGTGCAACGCGAGCGGCTTATACGACGGACGCGACTAGTATTCTGTATGCATCCGCGTGTGACTGTATAAGTACACCAGGGATATAGTTTTTTTTTTATACTGTGTTTAAACACGAGATTTGTCGCTGTCGAGGATACGAGGATTCGATGTATTCGGAATGTTCTCGTGTTGACTGTGTATTTTGTGGTGATAAGGAGACTTTTAGCTCGATCGGTTATGGGAATATCGAATAGCCGTTGAGTTTCTTGTAGGTTTAAGACAATTTAACGGATTGTGTTTGAGAAGGTATATAGCGAGACGATATAATGTTGAGAATTCATTTCAAAGAAGTTCAGATGAAAGAAACAGTTGTTTGTGGGAGGAGTAGTATATAAATATGATAAACTGATTCGCACTGACATTATATAGCATTCGTTAAACTGAAAGATGATTCAATTTGATACGAGTTCACTGTTATTTACGGAGATACGCGTATGAAAATGAAATTACAAATAAGCGTACGTTCACTTGATTGATACATTATTGATTACTTAGAATACAAAAATATAGTCTGATATGATTGGCAATCTCAATGATTTTAGCCTCGATTAGGTGACTAAAACAATATCCAAATATATTTGGATTGAGCAATACACGTACAATAAACTGGTCTGCTTCTGGAAAAGAATATAAAATAGTTATGAGATCTGTTGCACGTATTTCACGCATGATTTGAACCACTTCAATTCCATTCCTACTCTGGAGCTACGATTTAGAATTTATCGATAATATAAAAGATATGTATTCTATGAAAAATAACATTCTGCATACTGAAGAAATTAGAGAAAACAAATTCCCCGAATTTTATTATACAGTTTATCGTTATTACTATTTTATCATCATGAAAATCTATCTGTATAGTGCGAATGAAATTTTCTACTTTTATACAGGCTTGTTTGCAGTAACAGAAAACTTACTCAAATAACAAGGAAATATTTTATACGCTGTAACAAACATTTATTTCTGTAGATGTTACGTATGAAATTTTCATTTAACAAAGTGCAAAGGATCGCAAAATATTCTTATTATAAAAATGATCGTTATTGATAATTGTACAATAAAATTCAGCAGATTGTCGTTAATTTTAATTGTGCAGACTTAACGTAACGAGCAATCCCGTTTCGCACCGAAATAACCAATTTAAAAAGGTAGCAATTTTAAATATTAATCTTCAGCACTGAATATGCAATATGTTTTACATGCTAGCACACAATAATCCAGTCGATAACTCAAACCGATACTCACCCATGCACACACACAGTCACACACAGTCACACACACACACACACACACACACACACACACATGCAGAGGAGTTCGAATTTTCATACTAATGACGACGTACAGAAAATATTTCAGCGAAGCTTTTATCCCTATAGGATTGACGTATAGTGCAAGTTGAAATAAAAGCCGACCGGCGTCTCGCACTTTTCCAACGGAAATATATATGCCCGCGTTTGCATATTGATCGAGAGTTTATTCCCATAAAAAAAATGACTCGAAAGAAGCTGTAAGGCTAGCGTTCAAAAATATTTTAAATTAAACCGATGCCGAGGTACATTAATGTACGCGCACCCTATAAAAAATGTTAAATGCTATTAACGACATTTATCATTTCGAAAATGTACATGTCACTTTAATCAAGATAAAAGCCTCTTTTCCGTGTATTTGTAACCAATGGTTGGATGTTAATGTTATTACAAACCCAAAAAAAGCTTTTCAGCACGACCGAATTAATTATTCAGGATAAAACCACGTTGGAGTTGTTTGTCGCAGTATTTGCGTCTCTGGGTATTTCCCAAACAAACGAATACAATATTCTCGCGAATAATTTCTTTTTCATTTAGCTCTGCGTATACACACGCATATATACATTCCATTCAAACAAAACGTCATATTGAGCGTTCGTCTCTATTCAGAAGGACATATTGCTTATGTGCAAATCACAATCGGCGAAACAATCGTGCGCGACAGATTTTTTCAAGCATTTATAGATGACAAAGGCATTGAGATAACGCCGACCGTCGCTTTATACGTCTTCAATGAGATCGAGACTCAATGAGCGCAGGTATTATATCTCCGCAAGCGTATACATTACGCGCCCATCGGTCTAGAAGCAGCTCGAATCAGGTAGAATCACGTGCATCCACCACCTACACAAACCCGCCTACATACGCACATACACATGTCCGCACACACGCGAGAAATGGATTTGCGTAGTCCGTATATAGTGTAATTATCAGACGTCCTAAATAGGACCACTTGATTCGCCTGCAGTGCGAGCTAACTGCGCCCATCGTCCTCAATGATCATTTATATCTAATTGTTCGCTGGGTTATTAAAATATCGACACATCCATCCCTAATGCCTATTTTTAAAAGCTCAAGTGTACACTTGCTTATTCGGACGATCTTATTAGAAACTTTAAATCGACAACAGTTTGCAGATAACAAGGCAGGGGTACAAAAAGCCAGCTGTCGCTTGACAAATCCATTAGAAACTCACCTTATACCGCCAGCTCGAAGACCATGAAATCCATTGTTTTTTTACGATTCACTTTATGCCGAGACGCGAGTCGCGCGCGCTCGTAGCCGGAAACGCCGTATACACATAAAAGCTCGTCCGTCGCTGCTGCAGCCTCGCATCCTCCCCGCGGCCTTATAGCACAAGACAAGACGAGACGTACATAAGATTTTCTCATCAGCTCCAGCAGCAGCAGCAGCAGCAGCGAGCGAACAAAGTGGGTAATCCAGGGTAGTCGACGGCAATCCTTCCCCGGGTCTCGGAAGCGCGGCTGCACCTTTTTCGCGCCTAGATTTCAAAGTCGTATAAACCGTCTGCTCTGGTATAATATGTGCAGTCCCCCGAGGATATCCAGTATAGAGAATGGCCGCCCGGAGAGTTTTGCACGGTTAAATCCCCGAGGAAAATTTCTACGCGATACAAGGGCAGAGGCTAGAGTAGTACTGATAAAGCGGCCCGACTCTTGGCTTCTTGGCCCTTCTTTGCCTCTCTCTCTCTCTCTCTCTCTTCTCTCTCTCTCTCTCTCTCTTTATCTCCTGGCTGCAGTGCATTAAGCGGCCGCGTGTGTAGAGGGAGGAAAAATGAGTGGACATAGAACGGGAGGAGGGACTGTGAGATCCGAGAGTTCTTTTTTTTTGTATTTAGCGCAATTCCCGTTTCGCTAATGCTATTATATTAATGGAACGCGATTTTTCTGCACCGAATTCATAAAAAAGTTTTATCATTGGAAACGGAGCGCGATTCAACAAATACAGTTTGAAAATTTAAAAAAAATGTGTATATAATTAAATGTACCGCTTTTCACGAAGTAACAACATTTCCTCGATGCAATGAGCGAACTAAAATAATAATATAAATAAATCCTCAAGAGCAAATATAAAAAGATAACCGGTGCTTAACGCGAAAAATATAACAATTCGCATCATGACATTAATATTAGGGCATATTAAAGGGTAAGATTCAAGCTCTAATACCCGATTATTTCCCTTTAAAATATGCGTGAGCAATTCACGGCGTATTACCTCCTCGTCCTCGGTTCTAAGTTTAGCAAAAAAAAAGAAAGAGAGAGAGAGAGAAGAACGAGAAGGGGGACAGCGACGAGGGTCAGAGAAGTGGACGAGAGAGAGAAGAAAAATAGAGAGCAAAGGAGAATGTAGTCGGGTATAGGAGAGGGGCAGAGGGACTATATAGAGCATATAGAAGGGAGAAATATTAGTGCCTCGAGGGATCGCTTCCCATTCTTTCCGTCCTTCTATTACACGCGAGAGATAACACGAGTGCAAACGAATGTTCCGCGCGATGCACTTACGCTCTTCTCTCTCTCTTTCTCTCTCTCTCTCTCTCTCTCCCGTTGAAATATAAAATCTGATAAGACGATATTCTTTCTGTCCTGGTGCGACGAGCCACTTTTTCCGCGCCTGCATTTCTATACACACCGCGGCTGCGACACTTTTACGACGCGACATTGAAATTCATAGAATTTGTTTTCCACGCTCCAACGCGACACCTTTTATGCATCTTTATATTTTCTTTTTTTGCTTCTCGCTCGACACTCGTAACGGTATAAATCCCGTTATCGAATCGTGAATTCAATCGTTCCTGCATTCAATGGCACAGAATGTGTTTTATAAGTTGCTTTCTTCTACGAGGTCTTTTTTAAATTCACGATATTATATATGTATAGTATAAATAAGCCAGGCGCAACGCATTATTCATCTCGCGAACAATGGGATTTTCCACGTACAGCTGTAAACCGGAAGCCGCGGGGTAATCGATAATCGCGTAAGTATAAAACCCCAGCTATGCAGCTACACTTATTAGCCGAATATCCACTTATAAATTATTTAACCTCGTTATCTCTAGCTCTTTAATTCCCGCCTGAATTTCACGAAATCTAATCAAATAAGCACACAAGAGAGGGAGAGGTAGACTCCTCGCCGCATCCGAATAACAAGCAAATGAATTATTCAAACGCGAGCTTCCACTTTGCGAAATGCATTTCTATTATATAACGTGTCTGTCTCGCTCGCTCTTGGAAAGCACGAGATAAAGCAGTCACTAAAAAATACACACACTTACGGCCGCACGAACATCGCGGCCAATTACACGCTTATAAAATATTATCCGGGGAAATTTACACCGGCCGAGAAAAATTGCGCACATACGCGTGTAAGCGCGTGTATGCGCACGCACTTGGAGAGACTAAATGGGAGCTGTTTCTTATTCAGTAGCCAGTTATATGGGCCGATCGCTTTACGATCTTTGGGGCTTTATGCACTTTGCGGTGTGTATGAGCTAATTGAGCTGTTCTCGAACATTATATTCGATGATGATGCCGTTTTCTAATTTACTACTTGTATAAAGAAGAAAAAGGATTTTTTTTTGTATAAATTATTGTACTTTTTGTATTTATATGCAATAAATGATATCAATCTATCTATCTATCTATCTTCGTTAAATGTGAATTTTAGTGCGTTTATGGGTGACGTGTGGATTATTTACACTCCTGTCTTTTATCTTTTATTTGATTTCCGATACAGTGTATTTATTGTAACAGAATACCGCTGTGGTTATATTACGTTAAAGATTGGTTCCAACTGATACTATTGACAACACTTATAATTTTCGTTCTACATAATTTATAGGAGTGTTTTGTTTATGAATCGTACACGATAGATTATCTTAAAACTTCATGCATATGCTGAATTTGTTTGCTCAACGTCGCTTTATCAGCTTATTTTTATTGACCTTGTATACTACTAGCATGAACGGTCTACACAAAAACCAAAGCAATATATATTGTGCGTATATCGTACGTCTGACTGAATTTAAGAATTACTACTGGCTTTCTACACTTTCTATCGAGGATTTCAAACGATGACGTGAACGAATTCACTAAAATAAGATCCGAAGCAGCACTTTGCAAATGATTTATAGAGTATAATGAATAGATTTTAAAGAACTAAGTTGGCTAGTTTGTGCATTATTGAAAAAATTGATAAAAGCCAACGTATAACCGGATTCGTCTGTTTCCACTTACGCTAAACGATCGCGACACGTTCTGTACCTTCTTTCCAAGTAAAGAAATCGCCATATCGAATATTGGTATAATTAATTAATCATCTTACTATTTTAACGGAGGCTAGTAGAACGCCATAATTCCATCAATAGAAGCAGCTATGAGATCCAGCATAAATCTTCCCGCGGGCGCGCACTGCTAGTTAAACGATCCTCGAGCCATTAAGCTTCTTTCAATTAAAAGCCGCGCGTCGGCCGATGAGTACGCGGGACCCTTTATATACGCAGCGCGCGCGAGCGTGTACCTAGATGTTGTAAAATTAACGGCGACGGCGTCTGTTGCGGCCACTGTCGCACAGTAGAAATTGCCCGAGATGCAGCTAATGTACGCGGCGAGAGAAGATGGGAGCGAGGCACGGTGCGCACGGTAAAAAAAAAAAAAAGATAGAAGCGCTCGCTCGCGCAGCTGCACTTGGGGGGCGAACGATCGCGCGTTAAGAGGAGACGACGTGCGCTACGTGTTGGATGCCCTATGGCTTGCTTCTCTTCTCTCTCTTTTTATTGGACGCTTTCTTCTCGCGGCGAGCGATCACGAGGGCAATTTTCCACGGCAATGACCAAGATTTTGCATAAGAGCCGCCTGGTGCGTTTTTGGTTTTATTTTTCATTTTTTTTTCCTGCGAACGATATGGCGAATATTTCACTGACGAACTATGCTGTTTATTAGAGGTAGCGGGAGGGAGGGAAAAATCTTTATTGCGTCGTTGGAGAACGAATTATGGAAATAAGAGATTATAATAGGAGGATAATAAGAGGAAATAAGAGAGCCTTTATAATGTTCACAAGTTTATTTCTGCCTTGTGCAAACTAGTTTAGTTTTGCTGAAATTCCAGGTTAGAGAGGCCTTTAAGACAATATTTTTTTTTACTTTCTCTTATATCTATCAATAATGTTCAATACATAAATAATAAACATTCAAACGCTACCATTGGTTTTCGATCCAAATAAAAGTCGAACTTGTCCAAACTCATCCGACGGAACAGTCCTCGATCCACTTCTGAATTGTAAAACGATTGTTTAGCCGAAAACTCCTATCGACCTTATAACCCCCCCCCCCCCTGCAACTTCGGAACCGCAGAGGAGCAATAAAGCAACAAAAAAAAAAGGGGTAACAAACCCCTATCCCAGCGAAAACTCTTGAAATCCCATAATTCGATCTTATAGGTCGATCGCATTACTCAAGCCGGGGCTCAAACTTTTAGCCGGTAATAAAATAGAGCAAACAAAAAATAAACCAATGACCGTTCGGCAATCGGGGCTTTAAAAACTTCGCGTCCAGCCAAGTAGCGAGAAGCGCGACGGAATAATTGGAAAAGCATATACACTGCACAGACGACGTTCGTTTTTTTTTGGTCTCGCGTTATATAGGGGGGAAAAGAACTATAACGGGATATCGCTGTCGAATGGCTTTACTATCGCTCGCGCGTGTGAGTTTAGCTGTATAATCCCGGGCTATGCGCCCGATCGGCAGAGGAAAAAGAGAAACAACCGTTCGGAGAGATAAAAGGATAAATAACAGAGAGAGAGAGAGAGAAGGAAAAGCTATCGCATAAAAACGCGCGCGCACTCGAGAACCGTCGATCGGGAAGTTTTTGCGATGCCGTAAAAAATGGTAAACGCCACGGGTACACGAGAACGCAAAAAGACCCGCACGTCGTGTGCACTGCGATTGACGCGGCTGATAAAAGTCCCACCCCTGTACGCGCATCGCGCGTGTGTGAAATGTCTGTCTACGCGTCGCGATCTGCTTCTACAGACCTTTTCTCTCGTCTCTTTTGCCCCGCACCTATATAGACAGACGTAAAACGCGCGCATACGGTGGAATATTGCGCGGCGTTGCGCCCGAACGTGTTTCCTGAAATGGGCTCAGAATTACTTCCTCGACGCTCGAGCTTAAAGGTGACAGCTCTTTGCTTTGCTTCCATTGTCCCCCTAGTCTACAACATCTTTTCGCAGTTTATGACAAGCCGACCTCCCAACAGTGTGTACGCCTTTGCACTTACGGGATTTTCAAGCCGATGAGTTTGTATTTGTATAGGTGGAGAATTAATATGTGAAATTTCCGTACATTATAGAAGAGAAGCGTACATTTCTACGGTCGCTGGGAAAATTAAAAGGATATGTAACGATATGACTTTTGCTAATTAATTATATTTAAGCAGCGCTGCGAAAATTTATGCAGTAACCATGACTTTAAATAAATATCAAACGGCTTTAAAATCATATTGAAGAACTGACATCAAGTCTATTTTCACTTAGAAAAGGTCTTCGGACGTTACGTTGAAATATGTGTTATCCTTCATTCCATCCTTGGAAAGACCGTATATTTTTCTTCACCCCCCCCCCCCTCTCCGCTACTGCTTTCTTTTAAATCGAGTAAAAAGAAAAAACGTGTATACCAGTGGTATATGGTTTATGTCTTTTTTATAGGAAAAGTCAAAACGTGCGTATATAAAAATGATATATGCCTACGTGCGCATGAAAGTTCATCCAGTTTTGTATAGGTTTTTCTCCCACCCCAACAATGTATATATTTCATAAATACACCGCTGAGCAAAATAAGGAAAACTATCTTCATCATTATTGTAGGTTTGAGCTGAACGTTACACCAGAATAATAATAAAAAAAAGTTAAAGCTCGCGGTCTCACCGAGCGCAATGTATTCACGATGTACAACAGCTTCATTTCGTCATTCCAGTTAAATTTATTCAGACATCGTATATAGCGAAAGAAAATTAATCACCGATGAACTTGAAAGAGTGTCCCAAATGGAGAGTTAAAAATACTTTTCTGCATTCTGCAAATAGTTGGATTCCGAGTTGGCGCGCACAAATGTTAACTATGTAACTAATGGTGTCTAAATCGATGTCGGAATCGTTCGAAATGTTTTTCCACTCGAATGAAAACAAGTGGGCTTTTGACTCTAATGCAATAACGCACGATCAAACAATAACACAAAAACTGTAAAAGAATCATAAAGTGAGCCGAACAATACACGCTCGTATCTCTATAAAATGAAAAACCAGCCTCGTTCCAAAGGCTCGCCGTGAAATATTCGCCGAGAAATTCAGACTTGTACAAGGTTTTCGGGTTTCACGGGTAAAAAGTCCGTGGGCGAACAGACACACACACACACACACACACACACACACACACACATATACACACATATACTGGTCGGTCAATCTTTCCAAGAGTCCAGGCATTTCTAATAAAAGCCGCATCGTCGTTATACGGTAGTGCCTAGCCTAGAGGATATCGATTTCCGAAAGTGTTTTGCGCTACCTTACAAGTGACGCGCGAAAACCGCTTCTCTCTCTTTCTCTCTCTCTTACCAACAGAGTACCACACTCTTATCAAGTCACGGCCCTATATTTTTGTATCTTTTTCTCTGTTTTTCTTTTCGCTTTGTCCTCACCTCGGACGATGCTTTAAGCTTCTGGTTTAGATAGTATAGAAAATTGGGAGATGCAAGCACGATGGCGCTCGAATGGAGAAACTATCAGAAATCGACTCTCGGAAAAAATTTTAACACTTTGATCTAGTGTATTTCAGATGAACGCGCGCGGGAGAAAAGGAAAAGCGCGACGAGTGACGGGAAAAAATGTATTTTTTATACTACACCATACCGATTTCATGATAAACAGCTAACAAATTAGTTCTCGCGACTATAATTACGATTATAGAACATCCAATATCGATATGAAAGAGTTCAATGCACATTAATGAAGACAGCCGATCGACTACAACTTAAAACCCGATTAATCATACTTTGTTTCCGATACAGCGTAAAAATGCTGAAGGCTCGATAACGTTTACTCGGTGAACACATTTGTGCGACCGCCGTAATGAGTGTGTAATAACGGCAACATCAAAGTGCCGATAAATTACATCAATAACACCGTCATTTTTACTGCACCGCGCGCGCACGCCTGCGCAAATAAATGTCGGCGTCGCTCGATGAGTGCACGTAATAAAACTCGAGTCTCGTTAACGTTAGCCCTCATCGTCCATATACAATTGCACTCGTTCACGGCATTATGCATGCTCCCGTTATCCACGAAAGTAAGTCTAAGAGAGCGAGCCTTTGCATAATAGATATCGAGAACGATATTACCGAATCTTCCAATTCGCCTCGCTCTTTTTGTACCATGGGTGGGTGGGTGAGCCGACCGTTCGTCCGCCCAACGTTTTAGCGAGTTCCTTAATATATCTCAACTCCGGGAGCTTTCATCCCACCCTCCCTCTCGTGCTCTTCGCTCCACTATTTGCTTTACTACTTTCTCCCTCGCTCTACTTCACGGACACTCTAACACACGCGTAGGAGCTCTTGTGCGTGCGTGTGTCGGATGAGTCACGTGTGGGTATACGTCAAACCCTATAGCACATCACCTACAGCAGCTTTCAACCCCTTTTTTTTTGCCGCCCCGAAGACTCGAGCGAACCGTCGAAAGGGTGCCAGACCCAAAGTGTTCATCCATTAATGGCGTTGATTTGATCTCATATACACGCAGTGTTGGTCGCGCCTCGCCTCCGAGTATCTAATAATCTCTTATTGTCGACTGTATTCAACTCGCGCACCTTATATTATACTGAATTTCGTGTGTTGGATGTGTGTTGGGTTGGGTTGCCTCGGGGGGATAGCGCTCGATAAAATATGAATGAGTTTGACTTATGCCTCCTCTTCCTCCGCCTTGCTTTTTTTTTCGTAATATCATCTAACCATCGATCAGATATATATATAGAGAACAATTTCGAAATTCGGGTGGTTGCTTTGTACCAGCGACGCATGACAAAGGAACTTTTATATATATATGCGGCGATTATTGGATTTCTCGATTGAAATTCAAGGAATTTCTTTCGGCAAATTGTGCGCTCGACTATCTCGATTGCCTTCGAACACTGTAAATACCTGTTATTAAATTGTCTGTTATATATGAGCGATTCTTTGACGTTATACATATAAGTATTGCTGATGTGCTTCATTTTAGAAAATACTATAACGTATATTTACAAGAGTAATTATGATTCGGCTATTTTTCATAATATCGATTTTGAGATTATATTGTGCACGTCTAAAATATATACATACTATTTAATTTTAAAAAGTTCACTTTACGGATCCAAAATAAAGCGCAATTTATTCAAGCTTCCCGTAAAATTACTTTACTATGATTTGGATCGTATTCGTATAAATGTTTATTACCTCGCCATTACCTAAGTATTGAATAAAATTGAGCCGAAACTTATTACTGAACAAAGCACATGTATTGTTAATGTAGGACTATTAAGTATGTATATATACCTAATAGTTCTGTTCATAACTGTTTACAATAAGTTATGCTTTTTGATGCACTGTGCATAATAATTACCGCTAGGTGGCAACCCACTATATGCAACAGGAAAATCAGCGCTTCGGGTATAAGTATAACTCAAATTCCTTTTGATCAAAAAATTTTTATTCGTTATTTTTCCCGGTTGAACATATTATATTGACCATATATATATATATAATCATATGTATTTTTCCCCGGGCAACTTTTTGGGGCACTTCCTCTGTGGTGTTGGAAACACTTATCGCGTCGTCGTATCATCTTATCCATCGGAATTTAGGCTTCTTCAAGTCAGCGTCATCGCCGATAGTCCTTACTGTTTGATAGATTTGTTTGAATTTTGGAGCTTCCATCTTTATATATCTTCTTAACTTCTGCTCATACTGAAGATTTTGAATCTGTATTTCACACTTCCGATATATTGCTACTCGACAAGTGAAGACTCGGATCAGAATGTGTGTCCGATACGATCCGAGAAAAGAGGACGTAGATGCTTTCGTTGGACCTTATTCTTAAGTGTTTTATTTTTGGACTCTTTCCCGTATACGTTTACGGGTTTATCATCTCGAGCTTTCTCTACTTTAAATTCTTGAGGAAAATCTTTTCAATTCCAAGTTTTACACATCAATTCGGTTTTAGAATATTCACATTTGTGGAAGCAGGTAAATTTTCCAAATATATCCTTTTGATCGCATGATTCAAGGCTAATATAAATGTGTTGGGAAGTTCAGCTACAAAAATATTTGAATTTCCAATTGAGTGTGGCTTGTAACACATAATGTATACACTCTGTCGCGTACACATGGAGGAAATTCATATTCAAAAATCAATTTAGGCACTAATTTGACATACTCATTGATCTTCTCCGCATCCATGACTGATAAATAAATAAATAAATAACAATATAAATACGTAAAATATAAACGATAAATTCAACTTCATAATAAAATATATTCATCTTATATACTCAAATGAATAACGGTGAATTGTATACTCTGAAATGTAATAAATAGTATAAGTATATAAATTTAATAACATTTTTTTATATATTTGTCTTAATCCAATTTTTAAGTTTTATTGTAATAGCTGATTTGCTAGCTTATAACATTTCAAGTTCATTATTCATTTTGTAAAAGATTCTAAAGGCTACTACGGTAGCTATTCTTATTTTTACTAATATTCCTATTACTAATAGTTTTGATTATATTTGACAACGCTTATAAAGAGCCTTATCCATATATTCGCTTTCTTCCTGCTTCCAAGATCAACGGCACCACTAAAGCGAAAATCGCGTGTTTATAAATGAGGGTCTTTGTATCCAGTAATATGACGTTCTGAAATTGAACAAAATTGCCGGGCTCGAAAGTTATTTACAATGCTACATGATAAAAATGAAACTGGGCCATAAACTGTAGTTAGACGTCATTTTCTGAACTTCATCGTTTTACGCCTAGAAAGCAATAAGATTTTGGTTTAGATAGATATTCGCTCGTCTGGTAAGTTTCGACCTTTATCTACTTCAATGCTATCCAAATGCTCATATGATTATGTGACGTCCTATAACAATCGCTAAGTGTTACTGTTGTTATGTCGCACCAATTCTAACTAAAGGATTAACCGCAGTAGGTCCTGCGCTAGCATGGTAGTTGCGTACTCGGTTGCGTATCTCATGCAATTGATGTTCTAGATGCCCTTGATGATCTGTTGGCTATGTATTTCCTAGGTCTATTACTTCAATATTCCGACGTTCTGCTGGTCGTTCTCGCTGGGTGGATGCAACCACTGCAATATTTCTTACTACGCCGTTTTCTAGATGTGCTCCCGATGTTAATGCTTGACGTGATTGTGACGTAGAGGGCTGTGACTCCTGTGAAGTCACATGCCTGGCTTTCAATGTTATTTCCCTTTCGTGCCTCTTTTTCTCCTGATACGCGGCGTTCTCTGCTCTCCAGTCTTGTCCGACTGCTGCTAAAATATGCTAAAATAGTGCAATGTAAATATACGCCGCTTTAATTGTATAATATAAACTCGACTGTATACCTAGATACAGGTATAGTTAGATATGATCTAGGGGGAGAGAAAGTTTTACCATGGGTGCGTTTCGTCAATATTGATTCGTGATCTTACTCAAAAACGCGCATGGTAACTTACTTACCATGTGATAGAGTTAAAAAAAGATTTCCCTAAAGGCGCGCACGACGTTACAATTACGTAGAATGCACAACCACTCTTTATTTACTACCAAAAAATACTATTCCAAATATTTTCGTAAACAAACGAGACACCGCAAGAAAATTCATGTGGCCATGTCGCGTAAATGAAAGCTTTCAGCGCTTGTGCACAGTGCAGGCAGGACACACACACATACCGCAAATAAAGGAGCGCGCCGCGACCATCGCCGCAGCCATGTTCCCTCGGTTTTTCGCAGTCGCCGCAGAAATACCGTATAGGAAATGAAAAGGACGATAATCCACGCCGAGGTTGCCGAAAAATACCAGTGGCCTGCACTGCACCGCTGCACACACACACACGAGCACATCGTCCCGCGACCAATTCTTTTGCTCTTATATACCGGCTGCATAATGCGTTCAAAGATTTGTCGGACTAGGTCGAGCGAGGACGTTTTTGAAAAATCCATCCTCTCGCACCTCTGTATTTTTCTCTCACAGCTAGACAAGCGAGAGCGACATATACAACTAAGCTTGAGAATTCCCGCGGGTATAACGGCGCGCACAGGTTTGGGAAAGACTTTTTCTTCGAAAAATATCCCCTCGCGCGCCTCGTCGAGCGAGTCTCTCGTGTACGGTTTCAGCTGTGTGCTTCAGGTGTTCGCCTACGAAGCGCCTCGAGATATATATCCTAAAGTTTTTTTGCAATCGGTGGCTACGCGTGCGTTAACGTCTATAACACAACTGGTCCGATGAGTATACGTGTTTTTTTGCTGGGTTATTAGTGTAGAGGAGAGGCCGAGAGAGAGAGAGAGAGAGTGTTTCTCAAATGGCAAACGCGAGAAGAATAGAAGCTGAGAAACGAAAAAGGTTCTCGTATTACCCTTTTATCCGTCTCGCGATATTAATGGATCAACTTCCCCCCGCAGCTTCATTTTCTCGTTCTTATACGCGAAGAGTTCCCTCTCTCTCGAGATATTGCGAGAATTATATAGAGTGAATTATAGAATAAGCTTCTTACTCGGTACGTACGGAAAATTATTAATCGACCTGGATTATTATCACTACTTTTATTATTTTTTAATTTTAATCGTATCAACGGGTGCATGAGCCCTTACAAAATACCATTACGATAAAAATATAACTTTTTGCAAGGTACTTGATTATCATTTACATATGTATTCTTTCAGAACTAATGGTTTCTTATATTCTTCAAATAGACCATATTGTACTACTTTCTATAAAACTGTAATTGAATTTGCGAAAAGATGTACTATTTTGTTACGAACATTACGAAAATTTTCCAAGTATTTTTAGATAAAAATCAATATAGCAAATTTATCAAAAACATATCAATTGTTTGAATTAAAAACAGAAAATTGTTATTTGTTTATTTTATACCATTTATAAATGCTATAACAATAGTGCAAATGAAGAATATCATAGATTGCTAGTATAAGGCACTAAAAATGTACACACATTTTACGACAAAATTTAACGTTATTTCAAAGATTTTCAAAGCCGTTAAACGACCTGTGCGCGTCACATGGATAAACATTAAAATTCATGGACGCGTGTCAATCCGCGAAAAAAAAAGGCAAAAACATACGGAAAAAATTATCAAATCCAACCGTTCGCACTGTACTGCACACACACACACACTTTTCAAATGAATCCCCTCATTCAAGATCTTTGATTTCAATACTCGCGAAAAGCTGGTGGAGGAAAAAAGTATGAACAGCTCGCGCGAGCGCCGCTAAACGATCCTTTGAAAGTCACGCGCGCGATGCCTATAGCGCATAAATGCTGCCGGCCGCTGCACGGACACACTCTATTGCGGCGCCTCTCTCATTCAATTACATGCGAAGCACGTGCGCGCGCACTGCATGAGTCGACGCCTCTTTCTCTCTCTCTCGCCTCGAGCGCTCCATACGCGTATATATCGCGCGCAGTGGAAAAGCGAAAGGCTGCACAAGGAGGATCCACTTTTTTTTACGCTGCTTTATTCCGTCGAGCGTATACTGCAGCAGGCTGAAGAGCATATCTGCTCCTTTTTAGCGGCTCTGATTTCGGCGTGAATATGTTGCCAATTTGTAAAGAGCGCGTGCGCTGCATTTTTTATTTCGGTCAAAAGGGAGAGAGAGAGAGAGAGGTTGAGTGAAAGCTTCTTCCAAAACGAGGCTTGAATAGGCGTGTATAGGGGTGTATAGGCGGAACTGGAAAACACCGGAGATATAAGCTTTGAATGGCGCTTATGAGAAGTTGCGGTTTGAGATCTCGTTCGCTTGTTAGCGTTTGACGATCTTTAATATATCGATCGTTGTGCTTTATTGATTTATCAAAAATAAACGGCAATTGTGTTGTTATATAACTTAAGTAATTATTTATTACCAAGTGCAATTTATTTGTATACATGAATAAATTATATGACGCATTACAAAGCCATAATAAACTAAAGCATCGTAATAGTGCACGATTTATTACCGATACTCCATGCTACACGAATTGAAAAGACAAAATTGAATCCTAAACTGTGCTGCGGCCCTTTCCCACATAAATCCAAAAGCAAAGTGAAACAGAATATAAGGATAAAAAGGATCGATTTAATGTACAGTTTGGGGGATGAGGAACGCCTCGTTTCCAAAAAAGTTATCCTCATCGACGAATCGACTATCAGCCTTTATCGCAATCGCCTACTTCCCTCGCTTCCTTTTCTCTCGTAACAGGAGACTAGAAAGAGCGAGGAAAAAGAGAGAGAGAGAGAGAGAGAGAACGAGCATGTAATAGAAAGGAGCAAAGATCGATCATAAATGTGTTTTATGCCCCTTCATTACACGCCCTGCTCACCCCGCGGAGTCGAGCGCGCGCGCGCATAAATCGATGAACCAAAATGTTACATTGCAGAGAGATAGAGAGAGAGAGAGAGAGTGAACGCACTCTCCGGCTTGGTCATTTCGTCTGGCGTGAATAAAAAACGTAATCATAATAAAGTGAAATTAACAGGGAGCCGCGTAATTATGCACGCCAATGAGAGTAGACCGCGTGAGTCGCCGGCTGCATATGCACACTAGCGCGAAGAGAAAGAGAGAGAGAGAGAGAGAGAGAGAGAAGAGACGAGAAGAGATGCAGCACGTAGAGGGCGACCCATAAAATAGCATCGCATGCTACCGGACAATTTTTGCATAATTACCGCATAGAAGGAGGAAAGAGAGAAAGGCTGTGTGTATATGTGTGTGTGTGTAGAGGTAGAAGAAAGTGGCGCGTAAGGGTGTACTTATAACAGCAGGTGGAATTGCGCAGTCAACCGGCAGACCGTTTAAAGCTTGCCCTTTTCTCTCTCTCTCTCTCTCTAGACTCCTACATAGCTGAGTTCTCTTCTCTCTCCCCCCCCCCTGTCTCTCTCTGTTTATATTTGCACAACACGTGGGTTTGTTGAGCAGTGAGCCGAGAAAATTACTATACGGGTGAATTTCGAGCTTTCGGGCTGCTGACGCAATAAAACGATGCGCTCACTTGCTCAAAGCATTTTTATTGGGACCCGAGCGATGTGCCCATCACAGCTACGAGGCTATATATGCGACAGATTTTATTTTTGTGGCCGAATTTTTTTTTCTTTTTTATTGAAATCTACAGTTGATGAGTGGACAAATGTGACATGTTTCGAAGGTGATATTGGCTGTTTCGTTTATATGTACAGTGCTTTGATTTGAGTAGATGAAATAATGGAGCTTATATATTTTATCAAATTGAGAAAACGATATATCAATTTTGGAGCTATAAAAGCTTCTTACATATCTTTACCCTTTCCAATATTATAGACTTTTATATTTTACTGATTAAAAAGATTATATAGTCTTGAATAAAAATGTATCAAGTGTTGTTCAATTGTGCTTTTATTACAAATTAATTCTTATCTCGGATGGGTTTGTTTAAAATTTTATAACAAAAGAAAGTATTTGCGAAGTAAATTCGGAACTTTATTGTTTTAGAGCAGCCGTTTCGCAAGCGTCAAACTTTGAGCGAAGTATTCTTATCTGCGCCCGGAAGTTCGAGAAAAGTAGGTAAGCACTTGGGAATCGCATAATCGCGAATAGTTTGGAAAAATCTTCAATTCCGTGTTTCCTTTTTTTACGGAATACCAGCAGTGCTGCTATTGTTTTGTAAAGAAATACATGAAATTCCACTAAAACTTTTTTTCACGAGTGCACGATATAAATAATAATTATTGATGAATGTGACAGCTCGTGATGTTATTAAAAAAAATAATTTCGAGGCGTTGTAAAAGTTTTGTAACGATCGAATAATAAATATTCCAGTTTTATGTACCTAGCATCCAAAATTTAATTGATTTAGGAATGAAAAAATCTCACCTCTGATGCCAACTCCGAGTCCTCCATTTTGTACGATTCGAGAAAATCTGATCACTTTGAATTTCTGAAAAAAAATATATTAAAAAATTTCAATTTATGAAATCCAATATGAATTTTAAGAATCTATTTTATTTTATTTCAATCGTACTCTACTAAAACAGCTGCAAGCTAAATAATAAAAGATCAAGCTAAAATATATCTTACTGACAATCTGTCGAACAAAAAGTAATACGAAAATCAAAATTGGTCATAAACTTATGTATTTCACAAGACGTAGCAAATTTATTAAGCTTAGTGAACAAAAAGTATCGCATACACACTATAATTTTTATAGATAGATTTTTAAAAAATGCATTGTATTTAAAATAGAATGTTTTGAGTGAAAAGAAACACACGTGTACGAGGGGCAAGTGCAAACGCAGCACTGCTTAAACTCTCCTTGAACGTACGTAAAGTCTTTTTTTAATGTCCCGATTTATTTTAATATATTCACAGTTTTGTATCCCTCGAGGAAGGATGCATACGGCAATAAAAACTTTAATCTCGTCATTTTCGTCCTACTATTTTAAAAGTTGCACTTGAGACCTAATTGTGTTTCACTCGCTTTTAACTCCCAGGTGACACGCTAAATTATCTCTTTATCAATCTGGATAAAAAAAATTCAATCTCTATAAAGTTCTTATTTACATCGCAATATTCTGGTGATTTTACGTATACACAGAATCAACCAAAATATTCAACTGCAATATACAGCCTATATACGAAATACTCGAGCTATGCATCCGACGACTCTGAACAAATTGCAGTATATTTGTGTAACAAAAGCTAAATTACTAGTTACGTTTATCGCTTACAGTTACACGATAGCCGCCGAATACTCGCTAATACTCGAAAGCAAAGCCTCAGCAGTAAGTATCGAGCGGCAAAATTTACTTTTCGAATTTACCAAATGCCAAATAACCATAAAGAGCTCAGAGAAAGCATTTCGGTGTAATTTAAACGTCGAATGCAGCGAAGCCGGCTACATCGTACAACGACAAAGGTATACAGAGATATCGATAGCCTCCAACAGGAACATATACAATCACACAAATCTCGGCAAATAAGAAGAACAAAAAGGAAGGTAAAAAAGCGCCAGTGTTTCGAAGGCAATAAAAAGGGGCAAAGAGGGAACAATAAAGCGTTAAATGAAAGGGCGAACGAGAGAAACGATCGCGAGGCCGCGGCTACAGTCGGTCCGGCGGCGAGCTGCTGCTGCTGCTGCTACGAGGCAACAACGGCTGCACACGCGAGAAATGAAAGATCGCCGTTTGTCCGCAATACGTGCCGTGAATTCGCTCGTAGGCGGCAGCCGCCTCTGCAGCAACAGCATACAGCAACAGCGCAACGAAGAAAAAATATACCGCCGCTGAACATTTTAATATCCGCGCCCGAATAAACAATGCGAATGGCCCGTTTCTCTCTCCCGGCGCGATGATAATATTTTCTGGGCATACTCGGGCTGTGTATTTATGCGGCGAGAGCAAAGAAATCGTCCGGAAGTTGCGAATGCGTATATTTCATATATGCACAAAGCACAGGGAATTCACCGAGTGGTAATTTGCTTTGTGTGTGGCGATCGGCTGGGAGATATTTTTGGAGCTTTAGAAATTCCGCACGTATTGGACGTTAAATTCGTTTACAGACATAAGTACGAAGATTTACATTTTCACAGTGTGAACCAATCAACTGACCGAAGTATATACGAAATGTAAATTGATTATAAAAAATTAAATGGCGTCACTTTGCGTTTCTATATCAAACGTATACCGGCGCAATGTATGCATAGTGTTGAACTTGCAGCTGCTAGATCTAATTACAATGTATACCCATCGAGGGTCGCTTTTGCAATCTCTTCCCATTAAAAACTATTATGTATGCACGCACTAAAAGCTAATCGAACTAAACAATGAACGGCACATAATGAAATTAATGAAGAAAAGCTTTTTGCTTAATACTGCATGTATTTCGACATTTTAAAATTTAACAACGATACGTACCATCTATACCTATATATATATAGAACAATCCGCTGCTTCGTCAGATTTTCACGGTTATAAATTTATCTGAAAAATTTCAAGTTTTGTATACACGTCGAAATTGTTTTACTATCATCGTTTCGCAATATCTAAAGTAAATGTGTCGCTGCGTTGTCAAAGTATAAATAATAAAAAACGTGTGGCAGCCATAAATCCCGTTATTGCCTGCAGCATTCGATGCGCGAAAAACACGCTTTTTGCAACAAATAATTGATCCCATCAAACTCTCTCCTCGCGTAAATATACACACGAAAAAAAAATTATTCGTTCCGTCGAAAAAAAAAAAGTCAAAAATCCTCCGCAATATTTTCAGTCCTCGACATCGATCCTCCCGCAACCAAAAAAATAACCCTAAAACAATCTGCAAGCCACAAACATCTGTCCAGTCATGCGTAATCCATCATGCTCGACTACGGCCGGCCACCATGAGCATAGGCGTAAATAAAGTCTCGCGAGTATTAAAGGCAAATAAGAAAAGTAATAAATAAATTAGCGGAGGTGGCGGCGCGCACGCGAACACACAATTAAAATCAACTTTATCGTCTCGTTCGCATCTCTCTCGGCTTCTTTATACATAACCTAATCGAATGAATTATATGCCGGAAAGAGATACGAGATCGCGAGGGAAAAATCATTTCGCGAAACTGTTCTTACAACAGCTATAGTTTTATATAATGGCGCGAACGAACAAGAGGATTCTTACCGGAGTAGGATTAAACGGAAAGAATAGCGCATGTGGGGGATGAAAGAAACTGTATCGCAGAGAGAACCTCGACTATCATGGCCGCATTAATATTACTCGGGGGAGAAAGTCCGTGCACTATATCCGCACCTTAAATTAACCCATTGAATCGGGGCTTATAAACTCGCGGAATTCCTCCTCCAATCTATGTGTGCATGTGCGTGTGTGTATCCCTAAAGGAAGCCTCTTTGGCTGTTTCAATAATTAAGTAGAACCGCTCGTATAGGTATAACTAAACGCACGGCGCTCGGATTTATACCTTTATACACATTATAGGAGAGGGGCCATACACACACACACACACACACACACTTTTCCTCTAACTCTCTCTCTCGGTCTCGAATTTCGCGTTTGATTAGTAATTTAAATTTTGCATTTCCGCAGTGGCGCGCGCATTTAATACCGTGTGGATTTAGCCCGCGCTCCGCCGGTGCATATAAGCCCTTGGCCCCCGCGCGTCCCTAGTGTATGCAAATGACCGCGCGACTCCACCTTTCGTCGACTCATACATGTATATTGGGTCGCGCGCCGATTCCACGAACGCGACTAGAGAGATCCTGAAAATTGGATGAGTTTTGTTTTTGGAGATAATAATCGCTCGATGCACGGGATCGATATAGATCCAAGCGCTCTTCAATTCGCCAAAGATAGGATTTTCATATATATGCATGACTTTGAATTTAATTGGCCAAAGATATGTAAATGCGGAAAAGCTAGATATTGTATATAAGGGTATAAGTATTTAATGTTTAATATATACAGAGCTTCCGTTATACGGAGCTCGTGGAATATACCAAGAGCGGGGAAATTCCTTGAGAGTGCAGCAGGCGCTTTCGAAAGAATGCCTCTGGCTGCATAATGCAGGTGCTCGAATTCAAGTGGTTCGGATTGCTGTATATACGTAATGAAAGAATAAAAGTCCGAAGAAGCGGGGATCGCGAGTCGAGGGTTAATAATGTTTTAAGCCGATGACGCGCGTTGGGAAAGTTTTAGCACGAATGGAAAAGTTCCATTGGGCTCGAGTGTGAAATCTATATTATCCGGCGCGTCTTCTCTATAGCTTTCCGCACTCCCGGCCGACGACTACCCGGCGCGATATCCCAAAGACTCATTATTATGCAAACTTTGTCTTTATTGGATTAATAACAGTTTTATATATGCGCGGTGGGGAGAAGTTTGCAAGTCGAGTGCCGTTTAAGACGATAAAATCGCGCGAAACGACTCCGACATAGTTGGTTATTATCGACGCAGTTGTATAAAAGTGCACTTGGAATGCCGAGATTAATTTGTTATTACGGTGTCGAAGTGGATTCTTTACATTCTATAAGAAAGTGCACGCGTCCGTTCCGATGGTGTTTATATATATATATATATAGGACTTGAGTTTTTAGCATCGAGACGTTTTCTTTTCATAATAGAATCGATCGTATAGTCATGTAGATGTAATGTGTTACGAAGCACACATTTACGATTTAAGCTGTAAAAAAACACAGTCTGTATAATGCGTTGCAATATAACAACAGGTTTATATGTGTATAATAATTGTTGGCTATAAGGTTATGCTTGTATTCAAGTAGGCTAACAATACCACATACCCCACACATCACACAATTGATCGAACAAAAATTTATTTGAATTATTACTCTAACAATATATCAATATTATAATGAATATTTTCGCATGAAATGAACATATATCATTGTACAGTTTACCTTGCATACATAGCGAATAGATCAATACGGTTGAAACTGACAATTAAAGAATTAATTGCAATAGTAAATGTTAATGCTCATTTCCGAGTGTTCAACATCGTCTCTTTTATTTCATCATTGGCCAGATACTATATTTTGTATCGCGATCTTCGTAGAATTCATCGCAGAATAATTGGCCCGATACGAAGAAGATCGGCTCATTAAAAATATAAATCCGTTCAACGTAATATACCGATCGTCGTCCCGCGCAAACGCCCGACCCACTTGCACTCAGCTCCCCGTGCAATTAGCTTCAAAAACTCGACCGTTCCTCGTCCGAACCACCATCATCATCCTCTCTCTCTCTCTCTCCTCTGCACTTCTTTAGAAATCCCACGTGTAATCAGCCGACCAGCATCCAATTCTTCGTCGCCACACGAGCAGCGTATAGGGCGCGTACTTCACCATATAACGAACGATCTGACCAAGTCGCATATATGTATGGCGTTGTATACGCGAGGTATATAACCGAGCTGTATAGGTTTGGGCCCAAGGACGCGCGCGTGTGCGAGTGTCTGGCGACGTCGGCTCGTCGACCCGAGCAAAGCCTCTCGCGGCTGGTATATACAAATTAACCGCCGACCGCAACTTTCCAATAGCAGCCCACCTTTATGCACACGGGCGCCACGTGACACACACACACACACACACAGACACACAGACACGTGTTTGTGCAGAGGGTTGGGTAAACCATGAAGGTAGACTGGGCCACGCGGCGTCGCGGCGCGAGCCTTTAACCGAGCGTACATCATCGATCCGCTTATGCATATAAGTGTGTGTATATGCATGTGTATATACGCGGTGCTGTGCACTTTGTCTATTACACGTGGCTGAAGAGCTAGAGTGCATCTCGTTCATGTGTGCGCGAGTGCCGAGCTGCTCCACATTTATACATGAGCGCGTCTCTTTTCTTAGCGCGGAGCCCGGAATCGCGCGAGTTTTTAAAGGGCCGACAGAGAGGGCAGAGAGACAGTCGACGACGCTCTGAATAAGTTATTCTTCTGCTGTCCTCTCTCTCTCTCTCTTTTACTCTTTCACTCGTGAGGCAATTAAGTTTCTAAACGCGACGGTGCAGAGAGACGCGCGCGTGGCGCTCTTTCTACGAATGCAGCGCTTGCATATACGTATATAAAGCGAGCCTTTACGTTTCTTTCGCTCTTCCTACTTTTTTCCACACCCTCTTTTTTTGTTTAGTTTCCCCGGTCTGTGTGTGTGTATGTATAGATATATATATATATACCAAGCGGGTGATGCGTGGCCTTGTGTGCCACCGCGAGAATGCACTTTTGCTTTTTGCGCGACTGCGAATATGTGCATGCATGCAGAGCTATATAATACGTTCTTTACAGTAGGGTGCGCGCGCGGACCAAGTTTATTCCCCGATGCTATCAGCTTGGGGGACTCTTTTTTCTTTCTCCTTCTCTTATCTGCTCCAGTTTTATTTCGCGTCCGAGTGTGTAAGCAGGGTGATGTGCGCCCAAGAACAAGGGATGGGATCGTTTAGTTCAATGATTCGGTGAGGCATTGGAGTCGATCCACGAATGCTTCATTGGATTCGTTTTTTTCTATTCTGTTTTTTTGCAGAACGCTTTCTCTACGATGGTCAGTACATATGTGGTCGAGCGAAACGGTAATTTTTACTAGAAACTTGCGAATTGAATTATTTAACGCCGGGGGGAGGGAGGGTTTTCAAATAAAGTGCCACGAGTCGAAATTCAATTAGCTAAAATAATATTAGTGTATGTAGCGCGCACGTGCGATGAAATGTGTGGCGTGCGCAAGACCTCAAACCTTATTATATACTCGCTTAATACGTTGGCATTAGTATATGCTATACTCTACTACGTCGACTTACCAAACGCATGTATATAAATTTACAACTTCAAATCTAATTAGCAGATCATTGTTTAAGCGATAAATATTAGTGTGTCAGATCCCACCCGCGGTAGGAAATCGATATGTAGGCTCTGTTACTCGCCAAATGAAAGCCCAAAGAAACGACCCCATTTTACGTTTTCGAACAATTCGAACGAATACTTCTGTATAGCAGTGCACATCAGTCGTACTGCACTGATTTAATTAATCACGTGACAATAGCGACACGCGGATGAGATATCGAGGAAAACTTCTTCCCGCGCGCTCGTACATTTATACATATAGGAGAATTGGCGAAAGCTCTTGGAAAAGGTCAGCGCGTATATGATGTACGACTTACGCATATACACGGCGATCAGCGCGAAATGGAACACCAAGAGATATCATTGGACTATTGTATGCCGCCACCGAGGGGCAAAAAATGACTTCGCTATATGGCCTCGAAACGAAGAAACGTAACGACGACGATGCGGCAAAGTGTGTCGCGCGTATACATATTGGACACGTGCGCGTTGACCCGCCGTTAAAAGGAATTTCTATTATGGGAGTAGGGGGCGAATTAAAACGACCGCGTCGCGAAAGAAGCTGCGAAGAAGAGCGAATTCGCGCCTCTAAGCTTGTATATGCAAATGGCCGCGCGATATCGAGCATTGCAGGAGAGTTTCGCGTTCGAACGAGGGGATAATCAAATGCCCGCCGCGCCGCGGAGTCGTGGAATCGAAATTCCGCTTGCGTTTGATGTTTTTTTTTTCTGGCCGACATTGGATTACTTCGAGCCACTGCATCATATATATATATAGTTGGAAATCGAGGATTTTTTTTCCGTTGCGGGTTGATAGTGCAGTTTCAGGTGGATAGTCACTTTATGCGGTTAGCTTTTTATGGTTGCTGGACTTAGAATGTTGATTTGTAAATATAGGTGGGATATATGGTGTGCGAGTGATTCGGTATCAGATTTTATTTAGCATTAGTTTTAATCAGGTTAAAACGGAGTCGGTCGTGCTGAAATATTGAATTTTTAAGATTTCACTTTATTGCACTGACACTCACTGACCTCAAAAGACTAAAAATAAATTTCTAAATGAATTTGATAAAACGAAAAAAAAGAAGATAAAATTTAATATTTTATAAAGTTGAATATGCATACTAATTTCATTATTCATAAATATATTGTGGATCACGAGTAATAAAGTATAAAAATATTGATTTTTTTTTAATACCTTTTTATTTTAGTCCGTCAAGGACCGGAAGAAAAATAATCTATTTTAAAATGATCCTTTATTCATAAATTTTTTATGCTAATTAGTACTACTTCCTCAATTCATATTGTTTAGTATTTTATTACTTTCTTTAACTAAGCGTTAACGATAACGATTCGCGTGTATTTTCAAACATGAGCTGTCGTTTCATTAATGAATACGTTTTATTATTAAGTGTACCACACACGGTTCGCGTGTAATATTTCGCTCGCGTCAAACTAAATTCGCACGGAAGAAAAATCACGATAAAATTTCAAAAACGGTAACGATAAAAAACTGGGCTTTATGGCAATTATTACGATATATAATTATATACAAGTGAAACTTTATTTATATCACTTTGTTTCCTCAAAGCAGTTGCGTGAAAGTGACAAATGCAATTGGTTCGATATACATAATATAATCTATTTCGAATATTAATACTACTAGACGTGGAAGTTCCGAAATATGCAGATTTTCCAAACTAGTCTCATTACGGGAATTTCGCTGTTTTGTTTACGATAAAGTCCTAATTAAAGCCTAAGTTGCAATTGAATTTGCAAATTCATTTAACGCGTGCATTATTATCTCCCGCTACCTCTCTGTGTAATCAAAATGAGGCGTCGGTGTAACTCGATTAACGTAATTCCATTGGGTCCAGTGGTAGACTGCAGAACATGAATTTTGTGGGAAACGTGACGACTGTGTGGTTTTCGATGTAAAGGACTCTTGACGTTGATTGAATTTGATGCAAACTCGAATTGCTATTTTTTTTCTTTTTCTTTTACGACTTAATTGATTTGTACGCTGAGTTACCGATGACTCGGTAATTTTCGAAAACACTTTTAATCGTCGCAAACGCTTTGTCCTTTTTTATTGTTAAAAGCAAAGAAAATAGTATAATAATTTTAAAGATAATTTTTGTTATAAAGAGTATAAATATATTGGAAGAAGCAAAAGTGATATTTTTATATCTGTGATTTTTTAGATAAAATTATACATAAGAGTTAATATTAAATATAAATTAAAAATAAACTTGTCAATATTATAATGGAAATGATATAAACATATTACTGTAACGATATTCTCGGAATTATTTTAAAATCATGAACGTTGGTATTTAATTATATATACGTGATATAATGTATGAAGACGTATGAATGATACAGAATATGTATAATTAATGCGTTAAATGCATATTGTTACTGCTTTTATAGTATGCATTTGTTGTAAATTATTCTGGAATATTATGTGATTATGGATCAGGATAATTCTTTATTAAAACAGTTATTAAATCATTCTCTAATAAGATCATAATTTTTTACATTTAATGTTGCTTTCAGTCTTTAAAATTAATTATTTACGAATTATTCATTAACGAGGCAAAACAATACAAGACTCAAGAGTCCATCGATATAATCATTTCTCTCACTCCTCATTCATTCAACACGTGCATTATGTAAGATATTAATTTTTGGCATTCTGCATCGACTCTCAGGCTTGGAAATTTAATATGCGGTTCATTGCTGCTGTATTCTGGCATAACAAAAAAATAAAACGACATCGACACATCGACCAAAATCAGTCGCCCAATAAAAAAATGTTAACGAGTTTATACAGCACCGTATATACAATTTTATGCTATAAAAACAATAGCATCTGTTGCGCTACGCCACGAATGATCAAGTTTGAAAATCAAACTTCGCTCGTACATTTTTACCGCAATAAAAGCCAATTTCAGTCAGCTCAAACGAACAAACGCACTCCCGGTCACATACATATATATATACAGAACGAGCGAGTTTTCACAGCGGAAAAATTAGAACAATGCTAAGCACAATAAAGGCGTATCAGTGGAAGAGGCCGAGGTGAAGCATCGCATCCCGTGGGGCATACAACTGCGCGTCGAGTTCGCGCGCGTCCGCGAAGCCTCATCCGCGAGACACGCGCCCCAATGATTACGTTCCCACCTCGGACCCCCTGAAATCCCGACGGTAATTTGCAAGCTGCACACTCACCGGCCCGGACGTAACGCTATAGGTGTCGCTATATACCCGCACTCTCTTCCAGCACGAAAATGCAAATCGATGCGCGGGATTGTTCCCTGGTCCTCTCCGAAAAATAACAACGCGCGGGAGAGCGCAGAGTTTCAAACGGTTTTTGTGCAGCCGCGGAATTTTATACTCGGGGCTCGTTATAATTAAGGTTTCGCTGCGCGGGCGCGTGCGTGTATTTGCATTTTTTCATTCGCGAGCGATTCTCCCGATGGCGGTTAGCTCCTGCCACCAATCCCCGCACCCCCTGTTTTCTCTTTTTCTATTATATGTACGCTAACTTGCGGCTACGGCGTTGGTGGCTTTTAGCGACGAAATGGCGCGCGACTTAAAATTGCATAAGAAAAATGGTAAAGCACGTCTCCGGTGGCCATATCGTGCGTTGAATTATTAATGATTCGCGCAATACTGCAGGATTTAAAATGCTTCGCGTTGGGAATGGCTGCTGCTGCTGTTGTTTTTTATGGATTATAATTCTATGCAATAGCTAATGGATGATGTAAGCTGCGGCGACGACGGTAAATTTTTAATTACCGCGCAGGCGTCTACGTTTGAACAATCGAGCGTCTGTCCAAACATTGATAGACGCGCTAGAGTCAGCTCGCTCTCTGTTCTATCGTTAATCCACATAGTCGTACAGTTTAAATAAAAATGATCTATATGTGCAAGCATAAGTTACACAATGTCGGTATAGATCATCCTGGGAAATTTAATCTTCCGCGAAGGTTTTGAAACTATTCGCGCAAACATTTGACTTTCGTATATAGTTCATTGCAGAGTCTACAAAACGCTCGATTATACCCCTAGCGCGCTTTATGTAACCAATGAAAATGCTCGCACTTTTTCTCATCGTTATAATTACGAAAATTTTTCTAAGAGTTCATTCGAACCAATTAGAGCCTTAATTTTTCTCCAGCGAATCCCCGTTCCTTCGAGGAAATGACGAGAGCATACACACACACATAGCCACACACGCGAGGAACGAGCAAAGTGCTCGGACTGGCATTGCTCAAAGAGAGAAAATAAGTACGGAATGACGGACTCCGTCGCTTTATGGACGTCGAATCACGGTGTCCACGCGACAGTCACGTATACGTACGTCCATGTATACACGTCCTTGCTGCAAAATAGAGAAAAGCACGCTAAACTAAAAACTATGGGGGATGTATCAGGGTCAGGGAACCGACGCGTTGGACAGCGGAGGGAGAAAAACAAAGAGCCACCGAAGGACTGTTACTTCCGCCAGCGAGTTTTTACGAATCCTGGAATAGCGCCAGGAATTCACCTCGATATATACATATGTACGTAAGGCCGTAGCAATTCTCCTTGCCCTTTACTCACACACACACACACACACATGGAGTGTAGATTAGTGCAGAGGTGAAATTAATTAGTTTTATGCGAGCGACGGCGGCGCGATATTGGTAAGTAGTGGGCACTGCGTGTCCCGCATGCCAAGATGCAATTGCGGTCGACGAGAGAGAAGGAGAGAGGGTCTCGAATGTAATACGGGTATATAGGAACAGTAGTCGTGAGCGCCCAAGGGATGCGTCGTACACCCCGTGATTAATTGCGCCGACGCCCGCGTCGATGGCTTCGTTCGGGATAACGCAATTTATACCGGTGGAAAAATTTAATTTATATGGGCGACGGGAACTTTTTGGTCGCGACGACGACGACGACGACAACGTCGACGTTCGCTTGTTCTTGTTATGATGTCAGTACCTATATATGTTTGCGTGTAGTTAAGGCCTATGCAGGACAAAACGATATCATTGATTCATCTTTAATTTCTTAAAAACGAAGCTTTGCCAATATCCGCTGACGATATTTGAATTAACGAAGCCATTTCAAACGCATGAATAAAAATACAAACAAATTCCATTTGTTTCCGGACCACCAAATTTGATATAAAAATAATCGCACTAACCTGACCACAAAAGAAACCGTCCGATGTATACCTAATCAGCGCTAAACGGAGCAGCCAGTCAACCGATATAAATCGCGCTTCTGTACGCGAAAAGAACAAGCGCCCTCGCGTTGTAAACTCGGATTTCCGCGAGATCATTACACAGAAGCCGCAAAACTACAAATACCCTTATTCACCGCTATGTATACCTACTCGAAGCCGAGCAGTTCAAAGCGTTCTATACAAGCTGGTTAAATATAAACCTCTGACAGTTTCCAGCGGAATAGGCTAACGCAATGCGATCGAAGATATTCTGTGGTCAATCTCTGTCTTGTCGATCTCTGTTTAATCGACTTGATTGTGCACTTGTAAGAGGATCTTCTCGACCGTTTCCATACAGCGGAACCTCGATCGCGAACGCTTATTCTTCCGCGCGCTATGTACACAAACAGAATTTCAAACTTCAAAGCCGTGTGCCGTATATCGTAACTGTCTGGCGAGTCGTTGCAGCGAGAAGTGGTGCAGTAACTTATCATTCGATGCATTAACCGCAAAAAAAAAGTATAGTCGCTGATTTATCCAGTCCTTTCTCAACGAGCGCGCGATAATGCGAAAATTAAGCATCGCGAGCGCAGAGAGAAAATGCTTTATGGAGTAGAAGGAAAAAAATGGTTCATGGTTTATACTTTTAGCGATCCCCCACAAGTTCAAGTTGTAATTTATATATTACAGCAGTTGCGCGTTCGCAGCTCGTTACTTCGCTTGCACTGGGGCTTTGTAGAAGCTCAAAATTTCAGGTCTTTTCTTTCTCTCTCTCTCTCTCTCTCTCCCTTCTGGACCCATGACAAATGGTTATAGAAGTTGCAACTCGGCGGCTAAACTTTGCCGCTTTAATGACTATAAAAAGCATGCTAAAAAAATTACAACTTCATAACGTGCGCACATGCACTTGTTACTCGTTTTTTTTTCGTTGTTGTTGTGTGTAGACGGTGGTGCTGCGCCGGGCAAAAGTTGGCTCGCTGAAATGAATCAAAATTTTCACCCTGTTCCACCGTTGATTAACGATGCACAGCCTATACCCGCGAACTTCCAGCAAATTCCAATCTGAGCTTTTTGTATACATTGCGCGCGCACGAACAGTGCAAGCGCTTGTGATTAATTACAAATTTAGACATTGGCCAGATCCGCAGCTTTCAGCTACACGTTATGAAGTGCAGATAGCCAATTCTAATGATTTGAAATCATTTCCAGCATTAAGGGTATTTCTGATACCGAGCCAAGCGTATGCACCATAACATGAAATCAACGACTTATGATGATTAGAAATTACAGCTACACACGAATAAGTCAGTTCTCACCTTGGCCTCCAAAGTAAGTTTCATATCAAGTATCTAAATCACCAGCGAGTACGTAATCGACATAGAAAACCGTAAAAATGTCATCGAAATACGAGCGAAACAGTATATAGACGTTATCACGCTGAGCGTCCGGCACACTATATAGAGAACAGAATCTCGCCGTTTGAACTGCAAGAGAGAGAGAGAGAGAGAGAGGAAGAAGTGGATTTGCGAGCACTCGGAGGAAAATCATTCGATCTTCGTGTGGCCGAGAGGCTATGCGGGAAATTTAATTCTTTGAAGGAAGAAGATCTCGAATCTCAAACCGATTGACAAGCACCAACTCATCGTGCATTTTATATATCGCGACGAGGTCTCTCGAGATCGAATGCTATATCTATACTTTTGACATACCGTATCAAACGCTCCTCTAATGCTGATACGCAGAACAATTTTCTATACGTTCCAAAGGAATACGTCGAGATGCTACATATTAATAACCTATACACATCACGGAAAATTCATTCCACCAAATTAGTTTCCCTTTTATATATGTATACGCACATTTTTTGAAAAAGCCCTTTCGTACTTCAATGCAGCAGAAGATGATTGCGATGAATCTATTATTCTATAGCACGGAAAGCCTTTGAAATTAGCACGACGAATAAAGCGGACTAGCTGCAGTCCCATCGCATTAAATTATCAGTCATCAGCTTGATCTTCCCCATCATTCATCGATACTTCAGCCAGTTTATAACGAGAGATATGTGCTCCTATGTATACAGCTGCTCCTTTCCATTTCTTTCTAATATGTATACATATAATAATTCGTTGAACGCGATAGACGCGCGTATTCGCAACGCTTTGTCAGTGCTAGTTATCAATTACCCCCTCCAATGAAATACACAATAATTGCGCGCATATCGCTGCCTATACATGTATAAGCGATTTAAACGTTAAAGCTCGGGACTCTGGATGCGCGTTTTATCTTGGGCCGAATACAAATTTGACCTTAAATTAATTTAATTGCGAGCGCGGCTCGAGCTTTTGGATTTAATTAGCTTTGACGCCATAGAGAAGATACAATTAACGGTATCGCCTTTTATTTTAATTATGCCATATACTTTTCGGCGGTCCCGGTATAAGACACACACACGCTCGTATGCGCGTTATCGTAATCGGGTTTTATATATAAAACGAAATGATTCGGGCACCGTACCGAGTCTCCAAAAATGCGCCTTTTATCATTGATCAAGCAGTAATTAACGTCGCGTACAGCCGCTGTTCCCTATTTCCAAGTGTTTATAGAAAATGAATTCTCTATTATAAAAATACTACAACAATCGTAATGATAATTTGCTTCGCCCTAAATCAAACCTATACGTACATCATCTAAGTAACGCGGCAGTTACACATCACACACACACACACGCACGCACACACTTGTTTTCTCTGTAAAACACGACGCATTTAAAGCGAGCATCGCGGTCCACATCTCTAACCCGCACACATGCCGATGTAAAAGTAGCCCTGTACATATACATATACATAGAAATATATATATATATATATATATACGCGGCGTGAATTCGTCGATTAGTCGCGCTCCGAATGACTGATTGGATCGGCCTTGTAGTGGACCGGAGCGCGATAGCGAACGCCATAACGTTTTATGAAGCGCTCGCGTTATTACTAATCGGATACGTGTGTATGTGTACGTGTGTGGCTCGCTGCTGCTGCTCTCTGTGGCAGCGAGTTTCGACGCTTCGAGTATATCGCTCGAGACTCGTGCTATTATTTTTTTTTTTTTTTTTTATTTACTACCGGCCACGGTTATACGATGAATTATTTAATAGCGATGACTACGTTAGCAGTCGATAACCCAAATAAACGTCTCGCATCATTTTTTTGTTGTCGTTTACGCAATGGGTTTTGGTGGGTAATTGCGGATGGTTGTGCGGCGAGAATTGAAGAAACTGGTGTTGGGTATAGACTTTTTGAGAGGCGTTCCGACGATATCGTATTATAGTGGCCGGTTTTATCAAACGGCTATATGTGTATGATAACGAGCGCGGGAAGCTGACTTGTTTTTAGTGTCGAGTATTATATCGCTCTCGCTAAAAAGATATGTATGGAATTTAAGGGAATTTCCTCACGCTACTTTCGATACAAAACTTTTAGCTACGCACCGCAATAATATTCAACTGCAAATGTTTTTTTTTTAAACTGTAACAGTTCCAATTTTCTGAATTTAAAGAATTATGGATAAGAACAATCCACCTCTTGCTATTATCGTTTATCCACATAAATTCTATGTAAAGCAATCTAACAGATACCATATAATTTCAACAACGTCGAGCCGTGAGCTCTTCAAAAGCATCAAACGCATTAACGTTCGCACGCTCGCAGATTTTTAATTCAAAAATCAAGTTTCAACGTTTCACCCGTCGTCCCCCATCGGATCAATCTCGATTCCCAACAAATTATCATTTTCATACTTCAAAGCGCTATCAAAGTGTTGATAAAGCAGCTTTCTCTCACTCGCTATGCGATTTGAATTCAATTTCGAATAACATTGTATAAATCATCTGTCCAAAGGCGCCACGATGCAGTAATAATCCATTAAAGCTAGGACATACAGATCTCGCTAACCGTCGACTTATCCCGCGGTGTATATAGGTATACAATGATTGAAAATCTCCACCTTATTACCAGTGCTCCCGATACGCGCGAATATTCGCGAAAGCGAACTTGGTCCTGTCGTTCATGACATCTAATTTAGCGATTTTCAAGGAAGGATAAGGCGTAGACTCTCGGATCTTCGATTATTTTCACGTGCCCTCGTAGCGTTAGCTCGCGCTTATACAATCATCCGCGTTTCCACGTGGCTGCGCGGACGCGATTTTAGCCGGCGATTAGAATTCAGCGGCGCCGTCGTCGTGCACACGAATCCTATATGCAATCTGCTCCCTTGCGAGAAAATTAATACGCTTATACTCACGGACGGATATCGCGGAGGATATCGAATCCGTGACCCGAAAACCTAAAAATCCCTCCTGCTTATACCTATTGGAAATTGGCTTTTTCTTTTTCGTTCTTCCGGAGGCTATTGTTCGACTGCGCTAATCGTTACTAATCAGCATTGAGAACTGGCTTCATCGTATTATGTATATATGCGGCAAAGGTTTTCGTTTGCGAGGAGTTGGCAGTAGCCAACTTTGAACGTAGAGGGTCTGGAATATTCTGTAGAGGCGAGGCGAGTTGTTTCAGTTCTCGTCTCATTCCTTAATCATTAGTGCACGTGAGCTACGTGACGTATGTATATACATATATATGCGAGTGCAGCGCGTAGGTACATCCTCCCCCAACAATTCTGTATTTGTTAACACAGCTGGGCGACACTCTCGCCGTCTGCCTGTATTATCTCAGCCGCAGTGGATAACGCACGAGACACACTGACAAACGCCGCCATTCGCTTTTAATATCGCAAAATACGTTTCCCTTTGAAAAACTAAAAATGGATCTTCTCTATATACACGATTGCGCAGTGTAGGTAGTAAACCGCGTTAAAAAGCGCCCTTTAAAAACTTAATAACGCTGCGATGAAGATTTTTTTTAAGCGCTGCACGACGATCTCGAGTACCTTGTAAAAGAAAAAAAGGGGGCGAGAAGAAAAATTCAATTAAAGTTTAATAAAAAGTATAGCGAAGAAAATGCTTCATCCCAACAATGTTCTTTTATAATGCCAACAAGCGATAACGCGAACGCCCACGAAGCTTATTCTCCTCGCGACTGAAATGACCCAGCAGCACCTCAGGCCGTGTATAAGGGTCGACAATTCTTCCCCCGATATGGCGAGACGCCTCGATGCAACAAACAGCAATCAGCAAAGCCATTAGCCGCAGCCCTTATTAAAGGATATCGCACCCACCTCGACTAGGCCAATATAAAACATATCCCACGCCGCGCGGGAATTACGCGTGCGGAAGAAATATGAAATTGAATGCGAACGAACCGTGAGACAACCACACGCACGAGCGTTGCAACGCTCCTCCACCTACCGAAATCAATTAAAGCCTATATAGCCGCAGTGCTGATACAGGCGGACTCGTTCACTTCGATGTATCCTAGGCCGCGCGAGAGGGTCGATTTGATTAGTTTCCCCTATCGTCAGCGACGAGCCGTGTCTTGTGTATAGTTGCGCGCACGCGTCGACTCCCTTAGATCCCGCTGTATTATCAAGGAGAGCGAGAGAAACAATGGGGCGGATGTCGATGCGTCTGAGCGCATCCCCTTGGCACATCCGCTACGCCCAAGGATATTATTATACCTGCCAGATGGACGAGCTAGTGGACTGCGCTGCTGCGGCGAAACTGCTCGACCTGTCGAGGCTCCTTTTTGGATGAGAGAACTGCATAGGTTAATGCAGCTCCCGTGGATTCTAAGGCTATAGTTTTGAACTGTTAGCTTGTCGTTTAAATTTAGCGAGCTGCGTAAGTGATTGAAATGATAAAAATGGATTGATAAAATATATTGTTAATTATGCATCTTTGATAACGTGTTATTTATGATTCTGAGCTGGGATATCGAGTTTCGTATTCGATTACATTTTTTTGTTTGTTTTATTTTCTACTTTCTGTTTGATAATGCTGTCGATCCGACAACTGTACTGCCGCACGCACATATCGAATAATTTATACAACGAATAGTAAAATAATTCAACTGTGTTTACACGCGCGTGCGCTAGTAGATTTGTTTTCTTGCGAATATAAATGGGATTTTAAAGCGCGCCAAGTTTATTCAAGTAAATCAATCCTATTATATATATTTTAATTAAGATAAAAACGAAATGGATATCACGCGCTCTCTGTAACAGTTTTCACAGTTTTTCGCGAAAAGAGCTACACGTCGACATGAATCACGCGGGAAAAGCTAAACGACGGATCGTTCGATAACGTTTGTGTTTTATCTTGAAATTGATTTTTCTATACATACTTTTTTTTTATAACAATACCGGGACTACTCTGTATTTTCGTATACTTCGTGGATTCGATATAAGTTTAAATTTTTCAATTACCATTGAACTTTTCATAAATCGCAATTTCTTTACTAAGATAACAATTATACTTAACCATTTAGAAATCATGTAGCTTCCAGATAAACTTAAAAATACTATATACAATACACGCACTTTTTAAATTGAAATTTTCGAGTATAGTAACTTATCGTTGAAATTATATATTTTCCAAGTGTAATTTTCTATGCTCATAAATTTTAATCTTAATTATGATGGCCGACAATAAATTCGCTCAGCTCTATTCCGTATAATTCTCGTTGACATACACGCGTCTGCCTCGCGTTGTTGCAAGGTATAAAAAAATATCATATAAATAGCTTTTACGGGAAAATAAAGAGAGGAAGAAAATACACGAGCTCGTGAAGAAGAGGAGGAAAAAAAGAATTTCCTACGTATAGCATACGAACGATTACTCCGCAACCAGCGGACATTTATATACCGAGTTCGTATATATATATATATACGTGTATATACGTGTACATATATAGATTCACCTGAAAAGAAAGATATCTTCCTCTGGCTGCCTTTGCCCGAGAGGATTGCACCGTAACGAGAAAGAGGCTTTCTTACTTACCCGATAAGCCTTTTTCTACACCGGGAGAAAGAATGTGCCTCAGCTAGCGGGATGTAATTTAGACTTCTTTTTAATCTCCCTTGATTGCGCCTTGATGGAATTAATGTCCCTATATATCCATTCTCTCTCTCTCTCTCTCTCTCTCTCTCACCCTTCGGCTCCATATTGTTATTTTTATGACGACTTTAACGGAGAGTCATTGGTTGTGTAAAATGTCGGCGAATCGATCGGTGCAGCTCGCCTTTTTTTAATCGCACTTTTTATAGACATTGATAAGAAGTAACAAATCTGCCGGATCGTACGGAAACGGCCTATTCGTATTAAACCTGAAAAATAAGCCCGGAGCTGCATTATACACTCTAAGTGATTAAATTAACTCCGCGGCCGAAAGAAGGCGAGTTAAAATATCGCGAAAAACTATGTTAAATATATATCTGCTATATAAGGTACACATCGATAGCTTATACATTTTTAATGACTGTACCAGATAGTTTTTTACGTGCAAAACAATAGCGAGATTATCGTATCGCCAACGAGTATCGCACATCCAGTCGAGTTGATATAAAGTATTCGAAAGATGATCTATGAGAGTCGCTAATAGGAACAGCGTAAAAGTCGCAATGAAATATCAAATAGCGTGCGTCGTAAAGTTTCATCGCCAGCTCAACGAAATATCAACGATTATACGAGCCGCGCTCTTTTTATAGGGCCAATAGATGAAATATACGGTTGGCGAACTGCGAGAAAGTGTCCGCGCGCCTCTCTGCCCTGTACAGTGTGTGCACTGGAAATAACTGCGTTCACGCGAGATCAAAATAAAACGGATGAGACGCGCCACGGCGAGTTCTCTTTTTTCTTTTTTTTTTTGCAAAACTGAAATCTTTATGTCGTTCGCATTCGTTACAAAACTCGCGAAGTTGTAAAAAATATGATTTATAAAGTATAACTTTAACGACGCCGTTTGACAAATATCCCGCTAAATCGGCGAAGAAGTCGCATTAGGAGCGCTTAAGACGCAGAATTTCGGCCGAGAAGCGCAGTATAAAAATAGGCACGACGAGCTGATGTTTCTTTCGTTACATGGTGTGGTCCAACCAGAGACGCCGTGGAAATAAACGCGTTGTAAAACGAAAAAAAAAAATAATGCGCGTTAAACGATACTGTCGCAAGAGCTAGAGTTCAAGGATATTTGTGACACGTGCGTTGATAATACATAAGCCAATGAGAGAAAGAAACCCTTTGGCTATTAATAAGAGTGCCACACAATATGCGGCGCGCGAGCGACGAAAAGAAAATCGATGCCTCGCCACTAAAACATAAATTTCCGCCGAGTATAAAGCAGCCCAACCGTACTATTAACTAAATGCTAAAGGTTCTATATAGGTTCGAGAAAAAAAAAAGGAATTACGAGAGTGCGCGCACTGAACTGCACGTAATTTCAACTGATTCATAATGCATAAAGGCTTATATTCAAGGTTGGCTTTATTACGCTTATGTTTAATGTTCGGAGATTCGGATCTTCGATGATTGCCCCTCAATGTCGTAGAAAATTTTTCAAGCCGTAAAATACGAATTTCTGCTGCATTGCGTAATTTCAACGATTTATAAATTATATTTAATAGGTTTAAAATTGCAGCTAATATATGTAACGTGGCTTTCACTTAGCCGTTCTGTCAATCTCGCTTTTGTGTATACTTTAATGTCGGTTCTCTGTAAAGCTGCTGCAGTGCGAAATGCTGCTTTTGCGTGACTCGCAATGAAATTTCAGGACATAAAATACTGGATGGAGGGTGACGCGAATGAGAAATCAGACGATCTACCTTAATTAATTGTATTTTTATGATTTTTGATGTCACCTTTTTTAATTCTATCCTTCTAATTCGCCGTGTAAATGATGCAATATGATACACTACTCATTCCCATGTAAGAAGGCTTGTACGGTCCACCGTTCAACCAGTACTGGTGCCAATGTTTTCCATTATAGTTCGCCTATGCTGGGCTAGCTTCGGTTTATCACAGAAATGATAAGAACGGACCCAAGGATTAGTTTCAGTACTGGTTCAATGCATGTGACTAGTAGTTAGCCAATAATGTATACGCTACCTGGAGTAAGGTTTTTCAAGCCAGTCTGCCATTGTTGAACCGATGCCGATATAATGCAGATAACTATAAATGAATATGAATACTGGACGAGTACTTCTAACTAATATGTACTTATCAATAAATATTTCTTTATTTAAATTAATTGGTATTAGTAAATTTATTAGTGAATATAATTAGTAAATAATTAATTGGAATTGGTAAATTAATTGGATGTCGTAAGTAAATATTGGCTCTTTTTTAAACTGAATTTTCAAGATGAAAGTATCATCAAAATAAACAAAAAATGAACTTAAAATTCAGCCTACGGCATCCTCATAATTTAAAAAAAAAATGTTACACTTGAATTTTAAATATATTTTTAACTTTATTTAACATATAATATCAGAATTTTTAGTATGCCGTACGTGTAATTCCGTGAGCGAAACACTGTATTCTCGCAAAATATAAGAAGCTAACCTGCTTCGTCAAAACACAAGAACCTAACGTGACACACAAAACACAAACACGAAAACTCAAATCTCGTACGCACGACGTATTAAAAATTTGATGCAAACGATGACGATGACGATAATGATGTTGACGATGACGATGATGACACTTTGCATCTTTTTAACGCTCTTGATTTTTTAACATAACTATAGCTTTTTGAAATCGAAAACATTTTTAAACACTTGTCAATAACGAAACGCTTATGAGGTTAAAAATGTCAAAATGACGTTTCGTTGCTTGGGTTTGTTTCTAAGTGCAAACATCAGACCAGTAACTGCAAACTATATTCGGCCAATATCGAAATATTAATTCTATTAATAGGCTATGGCAAACAGTATCGGCACGACTACGTTTTATGTACTTTGGGCCTTTCTTATCAAATCAGTATTGGGTTAAAATGTGGCCGTATTCTGCATGTCGACATTCAATTCTAAGTACTTAACCACGGTTGGGCCGTACAGTCACTATTGGCAATTCTTTCATGGGTTGTATAATTACATCCTTAACCTTGATGAAGCTATTAATTTCTGTAAAATCACGAAATGTATCGTACATATTATAACAATGCATAGATACTTATTATTTCTCATTGTCGCATTTTAAAATAACAATCGGATGAGCCGACGGACAAGACGAGTCAGTCAAATGTTCGAATGTTACACTATGGCCGCGAAGAACCCAACGAGTCTCGAAAAGCCAATAAAGAATAACGGCCTCGCACTCATGGTGGACAATTTTCCCAAGGATCATCCCCGGGCAATGGGTACAGAATATGGAAATAAAGCATTAAGAGTACGTATAAAGCCGAGACGTTAATTCTGCCGCAAGTTGCGATATGCCGCTTTCGTTACACCGAAGGTCGCTGTATTTTTACGTTCTCCTAGCGATGTCACTTTTTCTTTCACTTACCTTGGCAAACCAAAAGCAAGAGAGAGAGAGAGAGAGAGTAGGAAAAAATCGATCCCCACGCGTATGTATCATCATCGTCTTCGTTCCCCCTTCTCCCGATCTCGTTATACTGCAACACCTCCTGCTGTGTATACTGCTACATCTCTCTTCTCTCTCTCTCTCTCTCTCTCTCTCTCTCTCTCTCTCTCTCTCTCTCTCTCTCTCTCTTGCCCTTCGACCACTCGACAATTTATATATATACGCCGGACGTGCGTGCGTATCGAGAGAAAGGTGCGTGTATAAAGGGCGCGGACACAATATTACGAGCCAGTGACTCGGAAGGATTTTAATCGGGTCCAGCGACGCGTAAGCGCTTGCTCATACTTGCCCTCTCTATATATATACCGCCCTCGGCCATCCTCCCTGCATTTCTATATACACATATACATAGATATATACAACTGTGTACGCAGAAACAGAGAGAAAGTGCAGCGCGGCTATATACAGTGCGATACACGTTCGCTTTAACGGTGTAAACTTATATATATATATCTCTCTTTCTCTCTGGCTAAGTGGGGGCTGGCAAAAGTACGCTCGCGGTAATTTTCTCTTGTGCTTTAAATAATGAAATACATCGGCGAGTGGGCGTACGGCGTTTTCTGTACATATACGGCCGCGGGGCTTTTAAATGGGCCGCAGCCGCTGTCGAGTGCTTTTAGGATGTGTGGAATTTCTGATTTCAGCCTGGCGCTGCACCATCCTGGAATTGTTATATATACCGCACTCTCCTATGCAACCTGCCTTGTATTTTATATATTTTATACAACGTAATTAATTGAAACTGAAATTGATTGTAGTTGTAGGGGAAGTAATACATAGAATAGTGAATACATGAGTTCTAAAATATGATCTCTAAAAGTAAGGATTTCTTACTCTGTTCAAATATATCGATAAGTAACTTTTACCTTGGAAATTGGCCTTCCGTATACACAACATGTACACACAACATAGCCAATGTTCAACAAATCAATTTGCCCACCGTGAAAGAGGATAATAGGCACACGGTATAAAGCCACATCGCGCGTAAACGCAAAAGCCGTGTACCTCTTAATTAAAATAATCACTCTAATGGGATGATTTTTCCCACTTTGTTTTCAGTGAAAACATCGCTCTATCTCTCTCTCGGCAGAATAAACATTTGCCCGCAGAAAAGAGTCAATCTTTGCTTTATGAATTTTATTAGCGTATATATTCATTTACTCGCAGCTACCGACGCGTATATGTGCACTTTTATCGCTCGCGGTTTTGAAATCGAGCGGACAAAAAGTAGCTGGCGATAAATTATGTTACATCTCATGTGTAAATCATATATACACTTGCTTTGATGTTAAGTAAATTTAGCGAGAGTTTGATGTAAGGATCTGCTTTAACGCTTTACCTTAAAGCTTTTGACATAAATTTGTCTCTCTGTCGTATATAATCTTCATTAGTTCGCTTCGGAAGGTGTAGATGTTTCGAATATTTTTTGCGTTTTTGCTACTTAATTTTTGCAGAAATTTTGAGAAAAGGAAATCCAGAATTGACGATCATATAGTTTCAGTTAAAAGAAAATGATATATCTAGCCCCTGACGTTATACGTAGATTCAATATTTAGTAATGGCAAAAGGAACGACATCATCGACATCAGTCCCCAATGACGCGCATCCAATCTTGCCCCGCTCTTCCAATTTTAAAAGAACCCACACCAAAATCAATGCAGTACCGTATAAAAATATACGTAATCCGCGTCAAGTCGAGTTACGTCAGCTATATATCGACGTGGGACTCGAGGCTTGCATCTTTCCCTGTACATATACCAGCTCACACGACACATCCGCTTTAATCGTTCGCGCACGGAGATTAAAGAGTCTCCACGAGCCTCGGCACACTTTTGCCCCCGTATACGTTCCCTCTATATAACCCTCGCGTCGCCCCCCCCCCCTCCGACGGCAAGTGTTTATGCGACGCTCTTCCCACTTTTATCCTTAAAAGACAGGCCGGAGTGTATTTAGCCTTGGCTATATACCTTTTCTCTCCTCTTACGGTCTCAAAGGCACGAGAGAAAGAGAGAGAGACGGAGGCTCACATTGTGACGAAAAACGAGAAAACAATTTTCGCCCGCTGATGAAAAAGGCCTCGGGAAACAGACCTACAGACCTACGTATTATGTGACCGGTTGTATACTATATATATATATACACGCTGGGTTAAACGGAGAACGACGAGAGCTATTTTTGGAAAGACGACGCGAGCAGCTCCCTCGTGATGGACACTTTGTATTATCGACGAGGGCCTATACAGACGTTCGGTATACCTTTGAAAAATTCATGTATGTTATCGACGAAAATAATGCGGCATCTTTTTTCGGCACCTTCTGCCGCTTTATCTCGCTTTTGAATTGGCTACGGCCGTACGTGATGCAACGACGCGAAATAGCGCGGGATTTGTGTGTATACCGGCCAACTGCTGTATATGTGTTGACGCACAATCAACGCGCGACAATTGCTTTTTATCCCATTATTCGACTTTCTGTTTTTTTGACGATACAACCAAGCAGACCAGTGTCAGGAATTATACATGTATTGCGTTGTTTACGCGACTGTTTACGAAAAAGTCTAGAGATGATGAATCGTGAGAGATTTACGTCACTTATTATCGATGAACGAATGGGATGAATGAGCAGGCATGTTTCGCGTAACGATATAACAATCTTAGTATGTGTATAACCAATTATTTTTATTTATTATTCTATAATCGCTATACTTGTTTCAATAAATGTATTTTATTCGCTGTGTATCTGTATATTCGATCAATAAACATACAAATTATGTGCACGTCCATTTGTTATTTACAACTTATCAATTTATTTTAGAGTTGTATACCATCGAAATGCGTGGAACAAATACTATTTCATTTCGTTTCACCAACACTCCACCCATTAACTTTTTAATACGTCTGTCTGCAATTTGCGTCTTCTCTTCTGGTCTCGAAAAACCTCAGATACCTCGACGGATGTCCGTTAGTCGCAATAGTGTAGCAGCTGTTCTTTACTAGCACTCGACAAACGAATCAAGACCGAAACCTTTCTCGCGCGGAAATGTTCATTAATACACTTCCGTGACTGATAAAAAGTTCCTCTTTGTTAACATTTTTATTCGTCGATCTCTTGCTTGTCTTCATCGAATTTAAATTCTAAAAGGAAATAAAATTTAGGGAGCAATAGATTAATTTAAACACACTAGTATTTATGATTACCCAAATTGTTTATTCGTATTTTTATATTGTTTATAAATACAAGCAAATTTTAACACTTTAACATTAAATTAAGTTGTACATGTTTAGCGTGAGAGAATGTAAGCTGTTTATTTTCCTTTCCACTCCCATTTAATCTTGGCTAAAGTTTGTCAACCAAATATTTTGACACGTACGAGATTGTATATACCACGAAATAACAAAACTAAAAGATTTTTTTTTGTAATAATAGGCACTAATTAGTCATCTAACACTCTTTATAATACTGCAGCTTCAAATAGAAAAGTTTTATGTGTTTAAAAGCAACTCCTTTCATTGTGTTTGCTTTACCCATTCATTCACTGTATATACACAATGCTCTCTTAATACTATATTTTAGGAATCTAATTAACCTGAGAAATCTCAACATCAAATACAACAATTAAATCGGGGGTAACGAAATTAAGTGGCGAGCAGTTATAGTTACCGTTAGAAACTTTACTTGTATCACCTCAGTATATGTATATAATTAGAATGAGACACGCACAAAACGGAATTCAATTAACACTCAATTTATTTAATCACCAATATATGGGTTAACAGTTTGTAATTGAAACTCACCATTTAAGTGTAACAATGTCATCGTGCAAAAAAGAACCCTTTTTAACCATCGTGGAAAATTGTAATTGGACGATAAAGTACAATATGAATATTGCCACCTGTTAATCATTCACTCGTACAATCAATTGAACGAAAGCCAAAAACGTTTCAACGGTCGTAAGTCACCTGCGCTCGTTCCCTGTCTTACCCGATCCGGCGCTTACTACTGCGGCCTCGTCAAACGCTTATAATAGGTATAGGATCGCGCGAAGCTGTCGGAAGCTTTCGCTTAGTCGCGCGCTCTGTGCAAAGGATCGAGAAATATCGTAAATTTATCGCTGCTAACACGTGCGGTGCGCCGCTGCCATCCTAAAGATGTGCCGATTAATCGCTAAGGCTAATTACCCGGAAAATGAGAGAAGATGCATCGAACTGCGCTTGAATAGAAGCTTTTTGTTTCGGTTTGAATGCGCTTCTTCGCGCATCTTGTGTATGTTTATACGCTTCCCTTATATATACACGCGCACGCGGGCGTAAACTTTTTATGCGCATGCATAACCGAGAGTGCTTTAAATAAACTTTGTTGCGACGATTGCTTTTGATGTTTACAATTCGTGCGCTTATCAGAACAGTTGTAGATGGGTTGTAAGTAATTGATTTTCTGTTTTTTTTTTAATTACATATAGATGAATTTGTTGGTATATAATTATTTTTGTTTACTTACCATAAAATTGTAAAAATAATTGTTAACTTTTCATTGCTGATTATACAGCTCTGAAAAGAATGTTTCTCGAGCAAAAAAAAACTGTTATAAATACTTCAAGAAAGTGATATCTTTGTGACACATCGCACCGACTGGACTAGTGAATGTCTAACATGCGAATTTCTTGTGGACAGAAATTATCATCGCCATTATAAAGGGGAGAACGAGGGTAAAGCAAAGTAATGGCCTCCTAAATACGCGATAATCAGTCCTTGAAACGACGAATCGTACAACTATTATTTCAAGTTAAAAATATAACTCAAAGTCAAGAAAGAGAGAGAGAGAGAGCAAAAACCAGGGTGGAATTCCCACGTAAACGAATGAACCGCACCGCGAGCTATACCGCGACGCGATATCACGCAATGAGAGAGAAAGAGGTAAGGTCACGGCTTCCGCGTCTGCTTAAGCAAAGTAAAGAAAATCGGGACCTCGTAATTGCTCGCTGAGTTAACTCCGAGTGCGAGGTGTACGCGTGCGTAAGCAAAACCCTCAGTCCAACGCTGTCGGCTCAAAATGACTTCAAAAAACGAAAGGCGGTAAAAAGAAAGAAGTACAAAGTGTGGAGGAAAGCAAAGAAGTCAACTTACGTTTTAGAGAATCCATTATAAAGTTTCTCTATACGTGTACTTTTGAGCTTTGAGAGTGTTTAGATTGTTGAACTTTGTATTTTCTTAGAAATCTTATGAATTTGCATTGTGTTAAACTGAGGGTACGGATTATTGAGGAAAACAAAGTATGATTTTAGAGGGAATTACTTTGAAAGTTAAAAACTGGCTTTTAAACTCGGCTTAAAAACATTGAATTATAATCGCACAAGGACTATATGCTGTGCGAGATTTTCAAAATATTATTCAAGATTATTAAACAATAATAAAGGGAAATCATTTATTTTTTATTCATATTTAATGCACGAAGAGAAAAAATGCGTTTCAACGTAAAAGTAATGAAAAATAAATAGTAAAATTACGTAATAGTAAGGTCACAAACTTTTACGATGTCATCGCTAATTGCAAACGTCTATCGGCACATAGAATTTTCCAATAAATATATGACCAATTGGTGCTGAATGCTTGTTTTCACACTTATTTTTAGACACTCGTAAATTACTCGAATAGAAAAGTAACAAAGGCAGAAACTGAAAAAATGAGAAAAACTGAAAATGAAGTGTGTTAAATGGGATAGGAAATCTCATTTACGGGACACAGCGATGAATCCCGTGGAGAATAGCCGAAACTGTCCAGCGCTGAATCATCAAAATATTAATTAGCGTAGGACTCGTTCTTGGTACTTTGCATATTTACAAGGTCCGTGTGGAGTCCCTTGAAAGAAGCGGAAGAAAACTGTTATGCCAGTTTTCTATATAAACGGTCGGACACACGAGATGCGTGTCGTGAAAAACTTGGCTCTCTCTCTCTCTCTCTCTTTCTGTACGTGTTGTTTTTTTCTTCCTCCCGTCGTTGACGTTGAAAGTATGCATTAGTCAAATAAGTGTTTGTATAATAAATTCCGCTGTTTTTGACACGGTAGTTAATGAATGATTCAGAGGCAGAATTCACTGCTTTAATAATTGCAGGTTTTTCAGAAAATGGTTGCTGCTGCTGCTGTGTGCGTTTTCTTTTTTAGCCGGATGATTAAAAAAGTTCGTTTGCATGTGAAGCGAAACAGTATTTGTAATGCTAATGAGTGGAACGCAGCTAAAAAACGATCCCCGTGAAAAACGTGTGCTCGACACCACGCGAATCAGCTCTTCGGCTGCGTCGACTTATGCAAAGTGCGTTATTTTCGCGAGTTAAAAAATTTATGTATATACACGACAAATGAATTGTTCTTTCGATTTAAATCCAATCGAATGGATATCGTTCTCTTATTCGAGCTTTCTTTTATGAGAAAGATAAATGCGAATGGCCGCGAGTTAATAAACGATACATTTCCATAGACTTGCACGAAATCGGTAATTAAAACCTACTAAAAAGTTTTACGTCCGCGAATTGTAAATCCGTGCGACGGCGAAAGTTGTAGTGCATTAAAATGTCAACGCTAGCCATAACTGAAAGTCGATATCCTGCAGCCAAAGTTTCTATTTAATTTACATCGATACTATTGAATAATATATTCAAATGTCTAGCTTCGCTGCTATTTCGAGACAAGCCGACAATCGTAAACGATTTATGTCCATCATGGGATTATGTACATAAAGTGATTGTAAAATAGAAAGTTAACGTTATTTTATTAAAAATAAAATAAAAAAACTGGGGCACAAAACAAATATTTACTAAAAGAGTTTCATTGCTTTTTGCTTTTTAGATTGACGCACCTTCTCGTTACAAACGGTTACCGACACCGATTGATTGCCCGTACTTTGAAGAGATCGAAAAAATTGATTTTCGAATAATTACAAGTTGAGAATGCCGAGATTGAGCAAAGACTTGAATTACGTAAGTTTCAAAACTTTTTGTGCTTATCGTAGTCGTGAAATTAATTATTTATAGATGGCTGCAAGCTTCTCTATCTACACTTCGTAACAATTATCAATCATTGTTTCAGAACATATAACAAGTCAATAATTTAGTTAGTGGTAAAACTGCAGAAGGTCTAAAACTCTATTACCTAAATTGACCCAAGCATACGAGTGTACTCTTACAATTCTAAAAGTGGAATATCAAATTGCATCTATGTCTAGAACGAAGAGAAGAAAACTCAATATCTTCATCGGCGCAATGCTTTAGCACAAACACGCGTGTCCAATTTCGCTCTTAAAATGACTCAATGTTAAATCAGCTGATGCTGCGGTAATGAATTGAGGGCATACATTTCAGTGTCATAAATGTATTTATATTCTCTGCGTGTGACAGTATTCTTACATCCATCATTCGCCCGTTAAATACTTATTTAATCGTTATTTTTAAAGTCTATGCTAATAGCAATTTATATAATTCAGATTCTAGAGAAAAAGTGCTTAAATCTTTACGAAGTAAAATTATAACGGTTATTCTCTGAAAAATAGGCATATAATAGTTATTAAATGCACAAGCATAATTTCGGCGGTGTGTGGAATACGCGCAAACTACTTCCATAAACTTTTTTATATCATAACGCGTACTTTGTATAACTATATAAACAATGACGATCCAAAGTATATTTAAGTACTTTTTATACTTTTTTTGCAATTTCAGGTGTGACACTTTGCTACTTTATTTCTAGCAACTTTTGCAATAATACTCTGAGCCTTCGTGCTAACCTCATAGATTCTGCTTCAAAAGCAGATTTCACATATACGCTTGAGGCCTTCCTACTTTATGTGGAACTAAAAACTAGTTCAACGGTGCAGCGATGACATTTTGTTGAAAAAAAGGACACCAACACCGAGTAAGTGTACAATTATATAATCTCTCACTCTTCCACTGATCCATGCAAATAATGAATATAACTAAGGCTGAAATTAATAAATTTCCAATAAACTTATTCTCTCTCCCAGAGTATCAAATTATTTTATTTTAAAAATTATATGAGAATTAAAAACAAGTGGCATTGATTAATCTTGTATTGGAATTTTACAATTAAGTTTTAACTAGCTCGAAGATCATGTACTCTCTTTCCGTATAATAAATGTCATGATTCATAAGCTGCAACGCTCGAAACTTTTTGTACTAAATAAGAGCGTGCATAAACTGAAGTTTTTTAGTAAATAAAATAATATTTTTAACATATTGGAAACATGGTTTTTTGGACCCGGAAAATAAGACACATAAAGTAGAATTATGTAGCGCAAATAATTCAATTCAAATTGTAATTCCAATTCGATTGTAACATTTTCCAAGAAGTTCTACGTAATTAAAATTGCGAGAAAAATCGGCGTTTGCAAGTTATCCCCTTTCTTGAACTGGATTCTGGGATGTCGTATTTTTATACGATAGCCATTTATAATTCTATAAGTTCACACTGCATATTATAGAGTTATAGACGATTATGCATAGCTATGTACATATATACTTAAATCACTTTTACCTGATGGGGTCTTAACGATATCGTTAAAATTCTCCCTCTGAATTAATTGCCTCTTCTCCCTTCGGAAAAAAAGTCAATTCAATATCGCGCTTGCATATCATCGTAATAAGTATCCGATGCCTCACAAAAGGAAGTCGCGCAGAGCGGAATATGTCAGTCACTCCTTAACAATCTCATGTATACGAAATATTGCACAATAAAAATAAAAGAGAGAAAAGAAGAAGAAGGCGGAGGAGGAGGGGGAGAAGGTAAAACGCGAGGAGCCCTATAAAACCTTCTCTTTTTTTCTACCCCGTGGGGGTCCTCCTACTCTCCACCCACGGCTCATCTCTCTTGTTAGCTCGCGGTATCCAAGGACGCGTGTCAGAGAGAGCGAGAGAGAGAAAAGAGTCGCTGTAATAAATTCCGTAGCGGAAGCTGACGCGCTCGCCGGAGGCGGCGGTGGTCGTGAAATATGGAAGGAGGGAATACTTTGGGAGACTCGGCGCGCGCGAGGTGCAGCGCATTATTAAGGAAAAGCCCGTTTCAGCTGCTCATCCTTATATACGCCCGACTCTTAAAACCATAGAGTATAAAGCGCCCAGGTATAACCGACCGACCGACCGATCCACCGACAAAAAAAAATCAAATCGGAAATATCATTTTCAGGAGATTACCGGCTAAACGACCTTCAGTGAGTAGACATTTATTTGATACGAATGAGCGCTTATAGATGTTTTATTCTCTTAAGAACATTTGCTTGGAACTTGGCCGTGTGCTGTTTTCTAGAATTTCGGTATAACAGGGTGGGCTGTTTTGTTTTCTATCGAAAATTATAACTGGTCGAGCAACAAGTCGAAAAAGTGCGCACGCGTTACATCAAGGGCGAAACACACAAGGACGATATGTGGCGACATTTGTTTTCACGTGGAAACAAATGCAAGGTTGAAATCTGTATACTTTCAAGAAATGAAACTCGAAATTGCACATGACGAAAATCCTTGGAATTCCCATGCTGTATACGATAATAATTCGAGATAAGCATAGGGAGTACAGGCATTTACTTTTTAATTAGTGCACCGTACACCTAAAAGCAGTTTAAAGGGAATAATGTAATGGCTTTTATTTCCGGATTCAATCGACGTGGTGGTGCAGAGCGGTAAATTTTTGGCCAGCGCCTGATGTGACAGTTAGATTATTGATCGTGTGCAGAGGCGGCAGGAAGGTCCAAAGGGGGCTTTTAATGTATATATATGCCGCGGTCGTGGCTATCTCTTTTTTACTGATTGATTGATCGAAGCTCGAGGGATTTTGTCTGTATTCGACTACTCTTGGGCTTCACCTCCGATCGGTTTGCGTGTGTCTGTGTCCTGAGAAATAGCGTCCAACGGAGGAGAAAGTACTGAGAACGTCGGAGCTATTTGCATACGTGCTATATATAGAATCCTCCCTCTCTCTCTCTCCCCTCTCTCTATTTTGTCACCAAAGAGGAAATTTGATTAATTGTATAAAAGAATGTAATGAAATGATTATTCTTCAATGAATATCAACGAGAGGCATGCAAATGTTGTTCTACCCCTCTCCTCCCTTCGTAATAACCGAGAATTGAGATTTTTAATGAATTTTCTCTATTAAAATGCTAATTAAATCATTTATGTGGAGAGCGCTATTAAAAATACCTCTATCGATTCATTTCCAAGAGAAATTATAAAATCACTTTTAATAACAATGTATCGAGTTTCCTTCCTCGTTGCACGCATCACTGGATTAATCGTTTTATAAAATAATCTGCCTAATGAGTTTGTTTTTTTTTTCCATAACGAGCTTTAACGTTGCGAATCAGTTATTAATACAATAAATAAATAATCTTACCAATTGTTTACTTTTTATATTTTATATGAAAATTTCGTAAACAACGCCACCTAACTGAGAGAGACCAATGGTTAAACAATACAACTGAACTATCGGCAATCAATTGATCAAAAAGTTTGTAAAAAAAAAGTCAAAGGCCGAGCTGTATTTCTTTGAAAATAATAAATTTCAGACTTGTATCCTGCGATTTGTCGCGAATTCGCAAAATGAAAGAACGAGCCCGTATCGCATACCGCATGAATAAGCCCATATCCCTATTCAACTGCACGATAAACCTACTTTCCGCCCCCTTTGACACACCCAACCCTCTACTCTCTTGTCTCTCTTCGATTTCTAAAGAAGAGAGAAGCCGACCACACGTAATTATATGGTTGAAACGATATATTTATGCGAATTATAGCATCATTGCCGTCTCAACTTATTGCTATATAGGTAATGTCTTATGTTAAGCAAACGCAATTTGTCGCATTCTAACCTGAAAATGATGTGGTAACAGATACACATATATATAATCTAATTCCCTCGTCATGCATTCGTTTTTTTATACCATGTATATATCGATATTCATCATTAGTATTGTATACAATTTTTTAGTTTTCTTTCAATCACTTTTCACCCGTCTACTTTGAACAACGTTCATGTAAAACGATAACTAAAGTACAAAATCTTATATCTTTAGAACATGAAAACTTGATTTTCGATCGAGTTAATTTTTCCCCATAGGTAGTACGGGGACTGATACAATAGAGCTATACGACTTGGAGCCAGCGAGAAAAGTGAGAAAGGCACACCGAGTGGAGAATCGCTTTCCCCGATGAACGGCAAGCGCATAAATTTCCAAGCCATCCACGTAGTCGAGGTGCAGGAATAGCGGCGTCTATATGTGTCTTATAACACTGTGTACGCGTGCGCGCGCGCTCGTGTGTGTGCGAGAGAGAGAGAGAGAGAGAGAGAGAGCCTCTTGGACTTAAAAGTGAACCATCGATCGGGAGTTAGTGGCTGGTCGGCGTGAAAGGGGTGAGGCCTCGTTCGCAGACTGAGCTCCGCGCTATGTCGTCCCCTTGTATATAGGTATAACAAGCCTCGCCGGGATGAAAATGCGGGATGTACATATATGCGAAGTGCGGTGGGAGAAGAAGCGAAAGAATGGAGTTGACTATATACAGCTGGTGGGAGAGACAAAAGGTGGAGGAGTAATTGGGAGGAACTGTTCGAATGACGATGAGTCCATATATGGGGAACGGTTAAGGAACTCGGAAGATGCTTCTGATCGATGCGGATTGTACAGTTGTTCTGTTTTTGAAAAATATTCTGCGTATATATAGGTGTAGAGCTGAGTTTCGTCAAGGGATGAAGCCTGTCACGCATTAATTATATGAACCTATTGCTTTTATAGAGAATTCTTATACGTTAATACGCGGGACTTCTATCCGTTGAGAAAGTTGCAGTAAGAAGAGTAGCGATCGCGTATCTACAGAAGAAAAAAAAGCGAGAAAAGGCACTCGTATTGTAATGGAATCGAGAAGGAGAGATGATGTATACGAGAATTCAGAGAGAGAAAACGAGCGTTCGTCCGACGGTTACGGTAAATTTTTCTTATATTTTCTTTCCGCGTTTCTCTGCGCTTTGGCTTCTTTGATCGGTACGGATAAGCGCGCTCACTCGGCCTCGAGGAATCCCGCGGCAGATGGCGATTTTTATGATTCCTCGAGCGCGCTATCGTTGTCTGCGCGCGATGAACACATCTCGCAGATGTTTTTTCCGTTATTGGAAAACTGTATTTATTATCTTTGCAGCGAGCACCGACGTGTATCTTCTTCTTCATTTTTTGTTTCCTGGGATCCACGCGTGTGCAGTTCGTCGCGTCAGGCGGATGCGCGAGGGAAAACGATCGTCCAATGAACTGCAATTGCTTCTGCTATTTACGATTTCCCGTCTGGAAGTAGTAAAAACGATGTTGGTTTATCGAAGCTAAGTTTAAATAAATCCGACATCGGCCAATGATTTTTCAGAATTATCGATGCTAATAGGACTTCTCGTATTATTAGTAAGTAGGATGCGTTAGTAAAGGTTTCGTTTAATGTGCTCTTCTGACTTCTTGTTTATCCGGTTTGAACAACGCGAATTACTTTCGTCAATCTAGCAGAAAATTTAGTAATGGCAACCTTTTCTCTCTATATACTCTGTAATGTGAAAAGCTACAGAAGCGAGGGGAAACCCTCGTAAAATATTGTCCACAAAAGAGGCTCAGACAGATTGCTGATAAAGTACTTAAAAATCTTCCTGCACAAAAGGCTCGAAAACGTGGTTTAGCTCCACCTTTTTCTTTACAGTAGCTGATACAGATGCACTTTCACTTCTACCAAAAATACGTAATTATAAACGTCAGCACAAAACTCCTATTAAAGCTTTTGTAATTTTATAATAGTAGGTAAACACAAGAAATATACGCCCCAGCTATTTTATCCATAAAATACGTGTATAGCTATAACGGCTCGGTTCTTTGCCACAACTTGCGCATCTAGATGCGAAATCCTTCATAACTAATTAGGACAAACGTCAACCGGCTAACCCTCGCGCAATAAATCTGCTTCGCTAAAACGCTACACGGGTAATACATGTGCTACGCCCTACTAGCGAAGATTAAGTTCAAGAAACACGTTAATTCCCTCTCTCTCTCTCTCCCACCCTCCTTCTCGCTCTCTTCCTCAATTGCTCCTACAGCTTCACCTCGCAGTCCGGCTTTACTTACTTGCTTGACTGTTTCACGCTTCCTTTGCTCCCCCTCTCGTCCCTCTCTGTATATATATATATATATGCTTTTGGTCTCTTTTTCCCTCTGAGATGGATATACGTAGCAAAAGCTGACTTACTTGCTCTATGCTGAGCAATCTAATTTGCATCCCATGGTTTTTAGTGTGACTCCCGCTCGGAGGAAAACAATAACAGCGGCAACGATTTGTATAGTTTTATTATATAGAATTCGTTGAAAATGGAAAGGGGAGTTCAAGCGAGCTTTTTTATACGTACTGAAAGCAGAAATTTTCATTTCTGAGGAGCGATGCTCAGTAATAATGAAAATGTTTTAACAATAACAGCATTGTTTCATTTTAAAAATGAATTTTTTTTTTATAGATTATTGTTATGAAAACTTATTTTTAATGCACCTATAAGCTGCCATAGTTTTAAAACTTCTACCTGAGAAAAATTGATGAAAAACTAAGCTCAGCTCTTGAGACTGTGAGAAAATGAAATCCGTAAAGATAACACGGCTCGCGAAGGTTCAGAAAGTTAATTAACTTAAAAGCCAAAAATCAATGATATTACGCCGCAGAGTAAAAGTTTACAGTGTTTGAATCTCATCTGTAAGTGAAATTTTCACTCCATGCATAATGCAACATTAGAACTTACTGCAATAATAAAATCAAAGTCCGGCAGAAATATTAAAATTCTGAAAATTTCCTAGAATCCTAAAATTGAAATTTTCATGTAATTGAAGAAACGCGTGATGTATTAATGCAGGTCGTAAAGAAAGATTCCGTTATTTTGCTGCGTTTCTAAAATAAATTTCTAATTCTAATAAAAGTTCAGTATAATTATATCGCAAACCAAAACATCTTTCATTACCGCGACTTCAAAGAATCACAGATCTCTCAAAAATTTCAGAAAGAAAAGTGAATCCGCACCAAACTACGAGGACTAATTAATTAATTAGTCAAATGGAAGCTTCTCTTTCCCTCTAGCTTTAATCTTGCCGCAGCATCAAGACGCGGAAGAGACTCACCGTCGCGAGATGCACAGCTCGTGGTGTGTAGATGTACTTGTGTCGCTGCGTTCTATATATATACACGCATGATATTGCCATCGCATCTAATCTGGCGCTTCACACTTGGCTGGGCCGAGCAGCAATACGACGTTTACGCGACCCTGTATAAATATATATATATATATATACACACGTAGGTATATACATTCAACCTTCTTCGAGATCTCCAGAGTTGCCTATACCTCATTTTCCTCTACACACACACACACATATATATAATTCCCCTTATTTTCCTATTCGCGAAGCAACCGTGTGCAACTTGCTTGTGAGTAAACTTACCTCTCGAGTTTCATCTCTTTCTCTCCTGCTCTCTCGCCTTATGGATTTATACGTCGTCTTGTTTTTCTCGTTACACTCCAACTGGTGCACGAGTGCAGTATGAGGCGAGTCGCGTTCGCGAATGAACTTTCGAGTAAGCGAAGCTTTCGATGCGTACGATTTTATTTGATGGTTCTGAGAGCTCAAACTGTTTTCAAGCTGGAAAAAATTCATCGAATTTGTAATTATTTCGATAGGCGCTCAAGCGTTGATTGTTGATAATAAATTTTACAAAATAATTGAATACCTTTATACAAGAAATTGAAGAAATAATTATGATGCGATTATTCATTATTCTAACTGTTTTAAATTATATAACAACTGTTCTGCCTGTCAAGATAAAAATTAAATTTTAATATTCTTTTGTTATTGAATGAATTATATTTTGCATCCTAAATGATAAAAGTATAACGCTAATAATATTATACGTTTATCTTTTAATTTATTTTATTACTTAACAGAGTATAAAAGAACAGAGTTCATTATTAATTTAAGGATATTAAGAATTGAAATATTTTGATTATTTCAACATGAAATTAAATAAAATATTATTGCATAATTAATAATGCTGGTTAAATTTGTTGAACCAGATAATATATTTAAATTAATTTGTATTAACTTTTAATTTATTATACGTAAAAACAACTACAATCGTGTAATTAACTAGCTATGCGACGAAGTTATATACACACCAAAGCCAGTAACAATTAACAGTAATCAAATCAAACAGAAATAAACGGTTCAATTTATTTCTCATTACCAATGCGTAATGAGATTAAAGATCCTTAAATTTTTACAAGTTCGATTACAAATTATTCGAAATTTAATGGAAGAATTACATGTATCTGCACAAACGTGCGAAATTCTTCACATACTTAAAGACACAATCTTTTTATTATTTGATTTCAAATTAAGCGTCCAGATGTACGGAAGAAGTGTAATCTTCCGAGGAGAGAAAAAAGACGGAGAAAATAAATAAAAGTAAAATAAAGAAAGATAAGAAAAGATAAAAAAAAGGTTAAGAGAGGGTGCAGGAAAAATAAAGTATGTATAGATTGTGCCATAGGGAAAGGGCGGACTTTGGGGAAGTTTTAAACCACAGGGGGAAGGCTTCGCTCGACTTGCAGGAAAACAAATCCAGTGTATAAAATATCTCCCCTTTTGCGTATGGAAGTGAATTTTCCGAATTTTGGTATAGGATGAAAAGTCGAGCGACTGCAGGAGATAGTAAAATGCAGGAGACACGACTTATGCGGATCCGTTGTTTACTTTCATCGTGCCTTTCGTATTTTATACCGGATTAATCAGTGAATAGAGCAAAAAATATCCTGGAGTTGGTAACGCGCAATGTTAAAATAGAAAAAGTTCATTTTCTAAGAGAGGCCGTGGAAAGGAAGAAAGAGCTATTGTCGTTGAAGATGGAATAAGTTTGCATTTGCAACTTTAAATGAAATTTCGTGTCCACGGTAATGCGAAATTGGTTTGACAAACTTTCGCCAGGCTATCAGTTGCGTGCCGGCCGATGCTCAGACATTCTCGAGAACAAAGGATAGGTAAGCCATCATCGAATTCTCCCACGATTTTGTATACTTTACATTCGAATAGCATGCTTTTGCTAATGAAAAATTTCCTAGCGTCTCGATTTTGATTCACTCAACGAATAAGCAGTTGCGATCGTAATAATAAATTCAGCTAAATTGAATAAGTCAGAATTGCTTAAAAGCATAATCAAGCAGCAGCAACCAATCATCCACCACAGATTAACGTCAGATCCGAATCCACTGGCGCGCGCAACCCGATCCCTTCCCTGCACCGAGTCATAAAAAATTCTCTCCTCGCCACTGCAGCCCTTTAAACGCCCGTAATAATTATTGCACGAAGTGGCGGTGCAGCAGCAGCAACAGCGTTGGCTCTCTCGTGCACTGCACGCGCGGCTACGGCCTCAACGAGCCGTATAATTAATTCACGTAAATCCTCGCGCGTACGGCGTATTATACTCTCCTATATAGTATGTCATCGTCGCGGCCGGAAGTTTAGTGGCTGACAAATAGGAGAAGACTATACCGGAACAGGGACGCGGTCTTGGCCGTGATGTGTATACGTGCTGCGGTAAATCAATTGCGAATCCTTATGAACACGTTGCGAACCGGGTTCCTATATTATAATGAAAAGCGCATTATTTCGTGTGAGTTTAAGCTTTGGTTGATGCGATCGACTGGTAATATATACGAATTTTTATTATCAATTTCAAGAACGCGACAGAGACCAACGAGGCTTTATTGTTGTACACACACAGTCACAACACCAGTGTGATTGGTTCTTTTGCAATTGACCGCTGCGTCAATAACAATAGATATGTACACAGATATATATGTGTACTAAGCAGAAATGTAAACACTTCACGAACCGTTTCGGCAGAAAGTCGAGCTAACCACCATATAGGTAGCTGATCTCGCTTTCACAGTTATTACTCACGCTACGCAAATCAATTCAACTAAGTACTGAATATTCAAAAAATTCTTATATGATTACTTTAATGATTCAAGATTTATGAACATCTTGCTATATATTAGTTTTTTTCGATAACATTTGAATGACTATTGCATTGCTAACTATTTATTTTGAATCTCATACCCTGTACACTCCTGTAAAAACATTGAATTTCATTTTAAAAGTTACTGGTCATACATAAATCCTAACTTTGTTCCAATTGCAATAAAATAAAGTGCTTGCTATATAAAATGATAAAATAAATGCAAATAAAAGTATAACAAGTAATAGATATGAACGAAGAAAATGGGAGCGATGTGACTTTTGTACTTGGGGATCAGGTAATTTTTTTTCAATTCTGAATCACTCTTCCACATATTTGTAAACGCAGTCAATTTTAAAATTACCCTGAACACTTACACGAGTTACAGAAATTTAAAGCGCACAAGGCAATTCTGGCGGCTAGAAGTCCAGTATTTGCCAAGATGTTTCAAACTGACATGTTAGAAAAAAGCAGAAATAAAATTGAAATTCATGACGACGATCCTCAAGCTTTTAAACAAATGCTCGGCGCAATTTACGCTGGTCCATACCAGCAATGCGTAGCTGATAACGCGAAAGCGCTGCTGATACTAGCAGATAAGTATCAGCTGGATGATTTGAAAATTGAATCGTCTGGAATTTTAAAGAATTCTTTAAACATTGATAATGTAATAGACATGCTAATATTTGGTGACCAATGCAATTCCAAAGATTTGACAACAGCTGCATGTGAGTTTTTTGTAAAAAACCGGCATATCATAATGCAGAATGATAGATACAAACAAATATTTGATTCAAAATACTTTCACTTAATCGACGAAATTATAAAAAGAGTTCGTTAGAAAATAGAAGTAAGTAGTGAATGCTAGGAAATTCAATGAAAACATTTTATTATTAAATTAATTCAATAAAAGGAATAATATTTCGAGTGCGAACCAACTTATATAATATACAATAATAAAATAATATTTTTCTAATTCAAACCAATATGTAATAGATATCTAGATTTAATAGATTACACTTGCGGCTTACATGCTTATAATTGTACGCAAGTCTTAAAAGATTAAAGTGTATAGTTTGTAAAATTATTATTAAAACTTTATTATCAATAAATACACTGTTTATAAAGGATCATATATATATGAAATTGTGGTAGCTGGAAAAACAAAAGGAAAAACTGCGTATGTATAGTAGATAGAAATAATATACTAAGTATACGACTAACCTGTGTACATTTTAATATTTTCACTTTTTTTAAAGAATCTTTTAAAGAATATCTATGTACTGAAATCTCCTTTTGTTCTTTCAAGTTATTTGTATAACTTGTATTTATTTGTTAATATATTGCTGACGCGATAAATTTGTTGTATTAAGACGAGCACTACTAGGTGTGCAATGTTTGTATATGTTTAGCAAGTTTTATGCTTGCCAACCAAATGATGAACCTGTGCAATCCAGGGTAAAAGGCCATGACATAAACTGACAACTTTTTGTTTCTAAATCAATGTAAAGGTAACCTTGTGCGAATGCCGAGACTAAATTTTTAAGCATCTTAAAATGGATTTTCCATTTCAGATAGTAATTCTATAGAATATATAGATATATGGGATATTGAATTAAAGTTCTGTATAAAATTTCCCAAGGGTGTACAGCATCCTCGTACTTTCTGCCTATTTGACAGGATATACACTCCAGTATTTTAATTCACCTGTTGCGATACAGAAATTCGCCCTATCTGCATAGAAACACATACATTACATAAATTATTTAAAACTTGAATTGCGCAACCTGCAAAATTTGAAATCGCACAGCATTCACATTATACAAAATGTGGCCTTTCGTATCGGATAATCCAGATGTCAACTGAAAGTACCAAATAGAATCGTATACACGTGCGAACTGAATTTTGTATATTCTCTTGACGACATCGCACGCTTTGATCTTTTACCGACTCTAGGCCTTTGACACATAGCATGGCCAACGTGCAGAACAGGAGCAATGGAGCCGGCGGGCGTGCGATGTATAAGTGTCCCTCATATTGCGCATTATATCGAATTATCGACATTTAAATACCGATACGAATATACTACATATATATGTATATATATATATGTGTGTGTATGTGCGTGTGTGTGTGTGCGGCGGGGTAAATAGGAGTAGTAGTACAGTTGATGTTAGTTGTGTAGATGGAGCTTCGATTGCGGAGGGGCCAGTTAACGCCAGTTATGTGCACATATATGCGTATGCGGGTCGCGCCACGGATTGCGAATGTGACGCGTATACATACGACGGGATTTGATGCGATCGCGGGTAATGTGACTGCAAGCGCCAAGCGATGCTCCGAATTTACCTTTTGCTGTAGTACTTGCGGTCTGCTACATCATCTGCTTATATCGACGGTTGCGGGTTAAGGTACTATCTCCAATGAATCTATACCATAGCAGATAGTACTCTCTTCAAGGATATTCCGAAATAGTACCTTCTTCCACCCAACCGTCGATTGCGGATTTAAAATGATTTTTAGAAATGGCTTATAAGCTATGCATATTTGGTTTTCTTTCATACGTTATATTTTGATTTTTGTTCATATGATAATTAAGGAATGCCTACTGCCCTACAGGTAGAATGTTATCAATAATTGACCAGATATCATAATATAAAATATTCATCAAGTGGATGATAATGCGTAATTCGTCAACATTTGCATTATGAAAACATTTAATTGAAATGATTTCAAAATGTGACGAAAAAATTATAAAATTATGATGATAAAAATCATTATAAGTTTTCATAAAAAATTTACTCGCATATGAGTATAGAATAGTTTTATTTTTTCATTAAAGAAAGTCTTATTATCCTGCAATGAGTAATTCTCTTTAACGCATATTCTCTTTCGTATCTTATATCCATTTGCCTAAAAGCAAGAATATCAAAAAAACAATGCACTGAGAAAAGAATATCACTTTATTTAAAAGTATAAGACTGGCTTTTATCACTAGAACACTTTCAAAGAGCATAATAAAGCATAATTTGTAATCCAAGTCTTGATCCCTACACCACCTATAGGTACGTGAAGTGAATAAGACAAAAGAATTCGTTAATTTTTCAAAACATCTGTCGCACCGACTACTGTAAGAGATATACTTTTATAATTGAATCATCTTTTTAAATTTACACGTGTAATTAATAAGTAAAAATTAAAGCTTTTTATACAAAAAACTGATATATCCCTTTGTGTTTCCAACAACAGCTTAAAATGGGAGATAAACATGAAATGGCTACTGATCGGCTTCGAGCTAATAAAAAAAAAATTCTTTAACACGTACACGCGGACGCAACGCCAATGTGTTTGGTTGTTTGACTGCTGTTATGCTGGCGCAGCACTTACACTCGCGCATCAGTCGTTAGGTTGTTGCACCTGTATAGCAAGCTTCGGACCGGCGGAGGGGGCGAACTGGATCGGCCGTCTTCAAATGTTTGCGGCGTTTGTTCGGGATCAGACCGATATAAACTCGACCACCATTACTTAGGCATCCCGTACCTATAGTTGATCTCACCTTGGAAGTTATTGTTTGCACGTATAATAGATTTAAGTCGCCACTCTAATCAATTCAAGTAAGTACTGAATATTCAAGAATTTCGCATCCGATGGTTTTAATGAGTCAAGATTTATCAACATCTTGCTGCATTTTAGTTTTTTCCGATATTATTTGAATAACTATTGCATTGTTAACTATTTACTTTGAATCTCATACCATGTACTGATACTCCTGTATAAAACATTGAATTTCATTTTAAAAGTTACTGGTCATACATAAATCCTAACTTTGTTCTTCCAATTACAATAAAATACAGTGCTTTTTACATAATACAATAAAATAAATGCAAAACAAAAGCATATAATTAGCCTAAAATCATAATCAAACTGAATTTTTGAGGGGTCAACGTTAGTTCTGAAAACATATGAATGATTAAAGTACCACTATTTAGCGACTCTTCGCGTCGTTTCCTTTCTAATTCTTATGTTTATCGAATATCTTTGAAAAAGATTTATGCTAAAGTCACCAAAGTTCAAAGAAAATATTTGTCTAAAAAATGTTTGACTATAACGACCATTTAAAAGAAATATCAAGAAAAAAATTTTGTCTTTATCAAGCTGCATGATATTGTATATTTGTATATATGTGGCTACTACGTGAAACATAAATTCTATTTGTGACTTTTAAGAAATAAAACAATGTGCATAATATAAAATAAGAAACAAGGTATTTTAAGTTCATAATTCAAAAATCAGTTTACAGTTTAAACACAAGTTCTAATAATAATCATGCATTTACTTAAATTTTGTAAAATCTTTTCCTTTTTTTAGTTGCAAAAACTAAGATTGTTTTAGAATTCTTTGCGTGGTTAAAATGCATTTTCAAGTATCTGTAGAAATACAAACTTAGTTTGATGTGCTTAATGATATGTATATGATTTAATTTTTTTTTATTTTCTCAGAGTCATGGCTGTAGAGCAGATCAATAAGTATGTCAATTTAGTGCCTAAATTCATTTTTGAATATAAATTCCCACCATATAAAAGGGACATAGAGTATGCAGTACGTGATACAAGACACAGCTTCGCACTCAATTGGAAAGTCAAATATGTGCATCATCGCAATTATCCACTTCACATTTATATTAGCTTTGAACCATGCGATCAAAAGGATATATTTGGAAAAATTACCCTCTACCACGAATTCAATTGTTCTCAAAAAGAATTTACGTGTATAAATTGGAATGCAAAAAATTTTCCTCGAGAATTTAAAATAGAGACATATATTCTTGATGAACCCGTATACGCATCTATTGAGATTGTATGCAATACGCATTGCGACTTACAAAAAAATTTGAATGCTTTAATAGATATGAACGTAGAAAATTGGAGCGATGTAACTTTTTTATTTGGAGATCAGGTAATGTTTTTTCAATTTTTAATCACCCTTCCACATATTTGTAAACGTAGTCAGTTTTAAAATTACCCTGAACACTTACACGGGTTACAGAAATTTAAAGCGCACAAGGCGATTCTGGCGGCTAGAAGTCCAGTATTTGCCAAGATGTTTCAAACTGACATGTTAGAAAAAAGCAGAAATGAAATTGAAATTCACGACGACGATCCTCAAGCTTTTAAACAAATGCTCGGCGCAATTTACGCTGGTCCATACCAGCAATGCGTAGCTGATAACGCGAAAGCGCTGCTGATACTAGCAGATAAGTATCAGCTGGATGATTTGAAAATTGAATCGTCTGGAATTTTAAAGAATTCTTTAAAGATTGATAATGTAATAGACATGCTAATATTTGGTGATCAATGCAATGCCAAAGATTTGACAACAGCTGCATGTGAGTTTTTTGTAGAAAACCGGAAAATCATATTGCAGAATGATAGTTACAAACAAATATTTGATTCAAAATACTTTAACTTAATCGACGAGATTTTTCATGTTAAGCAGTGAAAATACTGTATATAACTCATGATGAACTTGTTAGAAAATTGAAGTAGTGAATTCAATGAAAACATTTTATTTTTAAATTAAGTAAAAAAAAAAGGAATAATATTTCAAGTGCGTACCAACTTATAGAAAACCAGTACAATGATAAGTAAGATGCTGTAATAATATTTTTCTAATTCAAACAAATATTTAATAGATATCTAGATTTAATAGATTACACTTGCGGCTTACATGCTTATAATTGTACGCAGGTCTTAAAAGATTAAAATGTATAGTTTGTAAAATTATTATTAAAACTTTAGTATCAATAAATACACTGTATAAAAAGGTTCATATATATGAAATTATGGTGGCTGGAAAAACAGGAAGAAAAACTACATATATATAGTCGATAGAAATAATCTACTAAGTATACGACTAACCTGTGTACAGTTTAATATTTTCACTTTTTTAAAGAATCGTCGTGACAAATGAAATTCGGTGATATATATGTATCGAAATATCTCTTTGTTCTTTCAAGCCAATGACACAAAGAATTTTTATTACTCTTATTTACCATGTAATAAGCTTTTTTAGCGTATCTTTATGGGTGAAGACTCCTATAGATAAATTAAGTATGCTATCTTACGGTTCCTTCTACGGTTGTAATTATTCAATTATTGTACTAAAAACAATTTGTGAATTCATATGCAGAAATGACGATATAACTTTTTAAAACTGCTCAAACGTCTATTTTCTATACATCTACGAACTACCTATAGGTACACCAAGCAAAAAAAACCAATCGCCACTTTTCTAACGCAAAAGATTTTTATTCCTTGATCGGGCAAGCTTCTACCAGATTAAAAATTTAAAAATTTCTTCATAAACATCGACATACTGGCGTCTCCAAATAAAACTTTGATGACTTTTTCTCGTTGTTCACTCATGATTTCGTGCAGTTCGAGAATTCATCCGCCGATCTTTCGCTCGGCGTTCGCTTCACATAGAATTCCCCGTCAACGCGCCAAAGTTTGCTTTGATTAATAAACAAAAAAAAAAAAAAAAGAGTAAGAAACGTTCTATGCCAAAGAGATTAATGCGTAATATATATATTTAAAATAACGATAATTATACTATCTAAAAGGCTTCGATGGACGGAAAACTGAAAGCTCGCACAGCCTAAACGTTCCACCAATAACTCGTGTACGCGACATAAATCTATCGCGTATCCGCAAAGATTTACAGTTGCGCAAGCTCGGCTCTCGGTTGTCGTTCACCAAAAAAAAAAAAGAAAAGAAAAAAAAATTTCAGCGAACGACTCAAGACACAATGCAACATTCGAATTTTCTAAAAACCTATACTAACAATGTATTAACAACGGTACCTATCCCTTAACGAAATAAAACGCAGACATTATTCGAGACTCCCTTACCTGCAAGTCGCCTCCCGCGAGGAATAATGCCTTACTCTCTGCTCCCTAATAAAGGGAAGAGTCGCGCACAGTTGTTCAGCGATCAATTAGCCCCCCATTGCTCTCTCCTTCTTTTTCTTCTTCGCAGACGCGAATCGTCGAGCGCAAGAGAGCGCAAAACCGTATGCAGACAACGACGTCCTCGGTGACACCTGTAGATTTGGTCGGCGAAGCGCGCCACGGACTCGTTGGCCGATGCAGCTGCTTTCGAGCCAATGTTACTATATGCACGTAACTCGCGGCGCTGCTGCAGAGAGAGACAGAGAGAGCGAAACAAGCACCTCGAGTCGGGGTGCAGCCAATGTCAAGGAGATAACGCGAGGTCCGGCGCGCACATGTAGCATCTCCTCGCCGCTCTCCTCCTTCTATCTTATTATTCTATACACACGCCACACCACTCGCGCACAACTTACCGGCCCCGATGCGTCGGCTTCTTCGCTCCCGCGATTCGCAGCGCCCACTTTTTCTCTCCCTATTCGCCACCGTATACCCAATGTTCGGTCCAGCCGACCGCGACACACCAGCACCTACGCATAGAATTATTGCGAGCTCGTCTACGCTCTAAGCGCGAGCGATCGCTACCAGTGCCGAAGCATCTCTCCTCTCTTCCTCTGTGCCGTCCGTATTGTCGTTTTCGATCAAGACCGAGCTACAACGGAGTCTGGATAGACGCGCATGGATAGAGCAGGCGCGCGAGATGCGGTAAGCTCGGGGCGCGCGGCCTGCTACTACTGAGCGGTGCCAGCGATAACGCGTTGCCGCCAAGCCGACTCCAAGACAGAGCCCCCGGCAGGCGTGCTGCCACTGCTGCTGCTGCTGCTGCTGCTGCCGCTGCCGCTGATGTTACGTTACTGCTTGGGAGCGAGAGAGCGAGCGCGCGCACCCGCGCTATATGCCGTGCAACGGTAACGCGCAAGCTCGCCGGTCGGCCGCGCGTTGCGATCCCTCGAGCCTCCTATGTGCTGCGGACGCTCGTTCGTGAACTCGGTGAGCTCGCGGTTTGAGGTTTTTTTTTTTTTTTTTTTTTTAATAGGGAGTGGACTTGTGGGTTATTGGACTGTTGTAATGAGTTTCGATGGGATTTCTCTGGGATGGTTTTTGGTACAGTGAGGAACTTTTGGATAAGTACGAGGTTGAAGGAGAGATCGAACACTTTTGATGGGGAACGGATGATTTCGGTTCGGTTTAGTAGGGACGATTTTGGATTGATTTGATGTTTTTGCACGAAGCATCTTTTTGCGATCATCGTGTCGAGGTAATATACACGAGATGGATAAATATCAATTTTGTCAATGCAAATGTGTACTGTGCTCTGATTGGATCCAAAAGGGATATTACAACTTACTATTTTATGGAGAAACGCGAATGTGAAAGTTGATCTGAATTTATAGGATATATTTGGAGAAATCTATGTACATGTACTTACGTATAAATGTATATATCATCGGCGTAGACTAAGGCGCGTTGAACCTTCTTCTGTATGCATCTACAACTTTAAAACAAGAAACTATTGGCACATACTTACTTCTTAGAATTCTGGACTTCACAGAAACAAATTAAACATTACGATTTTTTACTCGATGAAAAGATAACGATATAGTTTAATTGGTTTACTTATTAATTAACAAAACAAACTTGTAACGATTTAGTTAGTAACAATGGTGATATTGATTTTTCATATATATTTTAGAAATTTGTCTTATTCCAATAAAGGTTTCCGATAATACGAGTAAATATCGGTAAATACATCAAATTGAATTAACAAGAACGTTAAAAGGAGTAGTGCAAAAAATAAAAAATGAACACATGATTCAGATTTAATGTCCCCGTCGGTCTCGACAAAGTTGAAAAGTTATTATACAGGCCAAGTAATATATTTTTCAGAATATTTCAAAAACTCGGGCTTTAATTTGTACAGGGTCATTCAACGGTTGCTACATCATCCGAATATTTATTTTATAAAACATCGGGCTTTGAAAAAATATCTATGCACAAATTTTCGATTTGTTTTTAAAGCATAACAATAGTTGATTGAGGGCTCGGACAGCCAAAAGAATGAGGAATAAGGAATAAGAAAATAGCATTGGTTTCTATATCTATATGCATGAGAAATATGAGGAATATGGAGGAATAACTTTTTATTTTTCGTACATATAGATATAGAAACCAATGCTATTTTCTTATTCCTTATTCCTCATTCTTTTGGCTGTCCGAGCCCTAAAGCAACATGCGAGAAATACAAATGTTTACATAAAAATTATGACCTCTCAAAGTAATTAAGTCACTAATTTATGATAAATCGAAACTAATTTATTTTTAAAAAAGATTTGAAATTAAAAAGGTACGTGTATGCAACAGATATCAATGAAGAACTACATTTACTCACGATTCTAAATTCGGAAATTCATATTGCGCTTGAGATGCATATATGCTAAATAGTTTATGAGTTTATTCTCATAGAACATGAATCGATGGACATAAAATATATCCTCAATTTGTCATTATTAGATTCAAGCATTTGAAATATCAGCAATTTCATCAATCAAACTAAAAGGTAACCTAATCCATTAAAATTTATCATTCAATTTAACCAGTTTGTCTTTCATCTCTCTAAAATCACGACTATAACGGCATGCAGCTTACAGTCCGATATCATAGTGTACCTTTTTCACAGTAGTATAACATCAAACCAGAGGCGCCACGTATATACACGTATATATAATAAGCTCTAGGCCCGAAGATCAGAGAGATGAAATTTCAGGGCCTGTCGTATAGTCCACCGCAACGCATGTCGTAAACAACGATACAAGAATGGTAATAATCGATGACTGGAGCTAGGCGTTTGTTTAGAAGCGCATGTGCGCGAAGCTCTGAAAATAGTCGCCCTAGAACGCTATGCGCTGAGAGAGAGAGAGAGATAGAGATGAGATATTCGACAGGAAATGCTCTAATTTTAGTCGAGATGAGCGCGAGCTTAATTGAGCTTAACGCGCGAACTCGACAAATTGCGGCTGCGATTCGCGCATATAATATGAGATTACTTATATATCGCCTCGTGCTCTCAATGCACCGGCCATCTGCATTCGCTTTTATTTTTTCGATCCGACATATGTATATATAATCGAGTTGTCGGTGAGTGCACGTCTACGTTACGCAACGTTAGCGATATTTCTATAAATGTGCCGAGGTTCACCGTGCGCCTCGTATACATAGCTTCATCGAGATTGGAAATCAAATTTAAAGTAACACGTATATATCGTTACTATATGCATTATACTGAATTAGATCGTTACAATAAACTGCGCAAGAACGAGTGATATATTCGATGTCTGAGGTATCGAAGGGTCGCGCGATTCATCGATATAGGCTTTACGGGTATTGAGTTCGTATACTTTCAAACTTTTATGTTATATATTTTTACGATATAGAAAAAGATAATATTATATTGATTTAGCGATTAAGGGTAAGGTTTTACGAGAAGTACGAGTGTTCGATTTTATTGCATACTCTATAAATCTGAATATGTGAAATATTTACATAATTTCAATGCGATTCACATGTTTTCCATAAGTCTTGGCTAGTTGGGATTAGCTAATGGCTGGCTAGGAGGTCAGACGGAATCGTTAATTTTCTATCATGACGTTGAATGAAATAATAAAATTCATAATGAAACTATTTAAGTTTTGAAAAAATCTCAACGTACCTTTTACAAAAGATTTGTTATAACCTTTTTAAATCGACGTCTATGTACAATTTGACGGGAACCAAATTTCGAAAACTTTGATTCTTTCAAAAACATATTTTATTTATACTTTTCATACTTTACACTCTAATTTTCAATTATATGATTACTATTTCTTAATTTTAGAAGTACATTTTGGTTGTAATAAAACGAGTGAATATCAAATCACCAAAAAAGTGTTCGAAAATGGGGTCCCTTTCGAAAACTGGTGCCGTGACGGTACTTATTTGAAGTTTTTCTAAAACGTTATTTATACATAAGAAGATATAGCGTCGAAAGCTGAAAGAAAAATGGACGATAGCTCTAAAATGCAAGTCAATTAATTTATTTAGGAAAGTAAATATCTATTTATATATGACAATCGCCACATTATAAAGTTTTACAGTATGATTTACGATGGGTAAATACGATATAATAATCAAATGCTTTCATATAACAGCAGCATTATAGTATTACAGGAATTCAAAGCAATCCAATTAAAATTCTCGAGTATACAAAATCAGCTAATTGTTCAAAATTGAGAATGCAGCGATAAAAACGAGGTAATTATTAGTTAAGGAAAAATTAATTATTAGGTACAAAGACACGATCTCGACTAGACATTATTTCATTAAGGTGCAAATTAGTCTCGAAACTAAGAAATTCAATAACAACGCATTTCCTTTGTGCGTTATAAGTACATGCCGTGCGAAACTTTTTCGTAATTCCGTTAATGGAATCTCGCTGCAGGGAAGAACAACAATTGTGCGCATAATTATATTTAAACTGCAACTGCACCAACTCAATGAATATACGATTAAGCAATACACAAGCTTTGCGGCTCCACTTTTGTAACAACAACTAGCAATCAGAACTCGAACTTTCTTCATATTCGTAATTATTATAGAAAAAAACTAGTCGATGGAAGCTTATGCTTTTCATCGGATCTCGAAAGCAAAAAAATCACTGCTGCACTTGAATGCGGAATTTTAAAAGCGCGACAACGATAAGGCATCGAATCGTTGCGCCAAGTATTTCGTATAGAGTGGCAATTTCGTTAAATTGTCCAGTGTTAGTTAAAAGTCGGTCCTTTTGTTTTTAATGCGCACGACCGATTACATAGCATACTTAATACGTACGTTCATAGAGTAACTGCTATTCGGCGCTCGTCTTTGGAGACATTTTTCAGAGATATTTAGATGCTATTTTTTCTATTACAATCTTTTGTTTTCTATATATGAGTGCATAGACTATTTAAAAACCCCATGTTATTATTTCCGTATAATGTAACGTATCCGAATCTCTTTAGACATTCATTCCAAAAAAAAAGCAGCTTAAAGATCAATAGTCAATCTCATCCTTCAACATATCCAATTCTCAGTATGAGAAAATTGTCCGAACAAATCGTCGCATTCAACAGCTTTAATTCCACAAAAGCCGAGAAATCGCTCGCCCATTTACCTTGTAATACAGCGGGTGAGGTCGACAACCCATACGAAAAGCCGCGCCATATCTCCCTTCTCGCGCAATCACTCAATCATCGGAAGAAATTTACTTCGGCCTGTGCAGGAAAGAAAGTAAAAAAAAAAGAGAGAGAAAGATGAAAGCCTCGCACACGAGGAGTTCGTCGATCTCGATAATAATGGAATTTTTCCCTATCCAGCTGAGAAACGAAAAGCTCGCCCAGCTCGCCCTATAAGAAGGTGAAAGAGTTCGGCAGGTGGACCGCGAGTATATATATATATATATATATATATATATATACAGAGGCTCTCGTCGCGTGCGGCACGTGATATCGCGCATATTCGATACATGTAATAACGCCGGAAAGCTAATCGCTCGCTTGTGCGCTCTCCCTATGCGTATATATATATATACACTGGCACAAGACGATTTTATGTACGATTCAATCTCGAGAAAAAAAAATGTGGGGGAGCTTTATGACGTCGTGTGCCAAGCTATAACACACACATACCCACACAGTGTATATATAGTATATGCAGGAGGACGCTCTTTTCCTTGGCTTCTATGTGGCGCCCGCACACGTCTATCCTATCTATCTATAGAATATTTTCATTGTGGGAGTCAAATACATGTCGCGCGAGACGTTTGAACGATGCGCCAAAAGACGAACCTTTATTATTTACACATGCCCTCTGGCTACTTATGAGAATTTTCATTTTGTCGTGATATTCAAATGCCTTTTAATAAAGGACTCTATATGTGCTCGCATACGTGGTGTGCAGTGCCTCTTTGACGCGGCCGCGCTACTATACGAGTAGGCGAATACATTATATTACGAAGAGACGCTTTTATTAAGTTAGTGTTTGTTCTGGTGGGCGCAATATATGAGAGAGCGAATTCGGCATGTGCCGCTTCCGCTGCAGTGGCTTCTACAATTACGCGGCTACATGGCTCACGCGGTAGACCGATAACTGCGCTGTTGTTCAGCCTCCGATCCCCGTATGATGTACGATGGAAATTTTTATTCGAAACTGAGGATCGATTTTTTATTTGGAACCTACCATTGTTGAATTTATATATATAGACCAAAACCGGTTTAAGATATATATTGTTTATTTTCGATATTTGTACTTTGTCGCGCCATTATAAACACTCAGCTTGTACGAAGCGATCGTTCTTCAGTATACTGTGGAATCGCACAATTTTGTGAACTGCGACAAAGCATTTACATACGCTGTGTACAGATCGATGGTATAGGGAAATGCTGATGTAGCATGTTAGCTAAAATGCTTAGATGATAATTTACTTGGGCAAAGTGCAGGTAATTTTATCGGCGAACCACCGGGCAATTTGGGAGTAATCGTACGAGCTAAAACCGCACGGCTCGCAGTATATTGATAATCCAATGAAAATTGTACGGTAAGTGATAGGAGCGATGCGATATGTGATTGGGGTATTATTGAGCATTCCCTGTGACTTGTCGCATGCACCGTTCTGTAAATTGTTATGTGCGACAATCCAAATGAAATATATTACTTGCTTATCATTGCGGATTAGTTGGTTTTACTTTCGCGACCCTTAAAAAGTAAATCATCATCTACGCATTTATTTATTACCTAAATATTTATTTAAACATACGAAAGCCGATTTCTAATTTAGAATTGTAATCCACGGACGAGCAGCAAAGTTCACCGGTTAATCCAAAAGTTATATACTCTCAGCTCGCAGTAACAACCAAGTTACATTATACTTCCTCCCTTTATATACATATATACGTATTCTCAAGTAAGCGAGTGAAAATACATTGTTTCGGCATGCAGCAAGACAATGAATGCTGCACGCTCTCGCTTCTGCACACTCATTAAAATTGTTCTCTCTGGTACATCGGAAAACAGATCGCCTATATACATATGTGCAGCTGTGTTCGTACGGGATTTGCCAAGTTTTTCTTTTTCCAAGCGACCGTTGATATGTCAAAGTCGAAACTGGGCGCGATATCAGGGAATGGGACGAGCTTTAGTGAATCGCTGAGATAATTCTTTTGTCTCGCTTATCCGACTCGCCGGAACCCGATCTGTGTTCTTTTTTTCTCTCTCGCAGCAGTTCGCTTTGTGTACAGAGATGCATATTTGCCGGTAACGTTATACATATAAAACAATAAAGGGTAAGCGATGGAGAGATTAATGATAAGGTTTACGTCAATTTTAATAATGCAAGGATTCGCGCGACAATAAATTCACATCTGTATAAGTAAGCATTCATAAAATCTGTTAAATATAATAACTGATAATATATCTTTTGGCAAAATTTATGTTCAAGCATTATTTTATTTAGCATGCAAACAATTGTTTAATTGTACTGCGACCACATTAAAAATATGTGCATATGTAGGTGTGAATGTTGGGGGTAATATATTATCCCTAGGAGGCGATAATAATTACCGGGAGCGCAGGCGAGGCTTGGTAATAAATGCAGGGGCCTCTCGGAGGAATCAGGAGCGGAGACACAGGCCTGAACACAAGAAAAATATAGTTATTAGTTTTAATGATACTTTATTGAATTACACGAGCGCAAGAACGCGTGCGGCTCGTGAAACGGTTAGTCCGGATGTGCGCTATCTGACTTCCTTCTTCTTCTTCTTCCTCAGATGAGGCGCGGGGACCCGGAGAACTATTAAGGTCATCTCTGATGTCTCCGCCGGTAGAGCAGTGCTCTATTGAGCGCTCTAATAGAATGCGCGCGGCTCATGCTTCTGCTTTCGCCGCTGGAGCGAATCGGGCTATCTCGGTTGAGACGCTACACATACATATGTATCAATGAGATGAGGCGTTTATCAATCTTCCGTAGATCGAGTGGTTAAGAAATGGTTACATTTAAAGGAGGATGCTAGCACATATGCAGCAACTAGAAGATCGTAGAAGAACTTACAAAACTACCGTTGTTGCGGTACATTTGTAATATTTTACCTGCATTGGCATTAGTATCGTTCTTAGATTGTCCGCTGGTAATGTTCTTTATCCCAATACTTTGAAAAATTTCAATTACAACCATTTATTCCGTAATTCAAGAAACTTTTAAGCTTGATCAAATATCAAAATATCTCTCACTCTCTTCTCCAAACCCCTGCAAATTGATCTCTCCGAAGGCAAGAAAAAAAACTCGTTCAACATTTTCAAATTTTAGCGCTCTTTCCACTGACGGCTACGTACCGTTAATCGATAGCCCGCGCAGCTTACCAAAAGCTCCAGAAGTGGGAGCCAGCTACCGCGCGAACGACACCACGGGCCCACGGCCGATATGTATAAGACTTGCGAAATAATTGTAATATGATTTGTAATAACAATAATACCGTAAACGAGCTATGTATCGTGGCAATATATCAAAAAATAAGCCAATAAATTAACTACCTAACCTAACCACCACAATAAACCCTAAACGTATTTGCATATATTTATACGTCTTACAGAACGTTGTTAAAAGTCACTGAAAGCTATTCCAAATAGCTACGCTCAAGTCAAAACAAATATTTAAATCGTTTAAAATCTTTAAAAGCTTACATTTTCTGTAAAAACATTCATAAATACATGCTCCCGCTACTTAACAACTACAAATCGACTCGCATATACATGTAATGCGTTTAAAAGTACTAATATTTATTGCGTAGTGCTTTCCTCTTTGTTTATAAAAGTAATCGGTAAACTTGGTATCGTTTTAACCAAGATCTTCATGTCTGTGACGTTCAAATAATTAAATATCCTCTCCAGTGGTACGCTGGGTATTTCATATTTCAAGATGGCATTTAGTCTCTCGGTGGCTGGGTCCATAACGTCTTTGTAAATTGTGCCGATATTCCAGTTCCTATGCAAGAAATCTGCATATATGGGGAACATCGTGTGTCTGTCGTGGTTGAAGATCTGAATGACCTCTTTGCGTGTGACGAAGTGCGCGAGGCTGCATTTGGTGCCCCTCAGAAAATTACAATACGTTACATCGTCGTACATTTTTGTCACCGACATTCTTTGCAGCTCCTCGGCGCATTGCGCTTTGAACTCGGGCTCTACCGCTTCCTCGGCAATCTTCAATTTTTTCGGATTTTTAATCAGTCGGGCCATGCTTCCTATGATAAAATGCCTCGCAATGATTTGCAGAATCAATCCGCAGCTGGTCAAATCCATGGGCGTCTTGTCATACTTATCCACTTTCATATGGTCAGCCCCAAAAGTCAACAGGAGCTGGATGCATTTACCGTAACCGTTTTCCACGGCATCGTGCAGTGGCGTCCTGTGCCGCAAACTCTCCTCGGGATCGATGTCGGCGCCGTTTTGCAAGAGAAAGAGGACAGTGGAGGCGCAGTCTTTTCTAACTGCCTCGTGCAGTGGAGTCTGTAGCCTGTTGTCCCTACAGTTGACATCCACGTTATAATGAATCAGAGCGTCGTATACCTCTTCTCGGTCGTACTGAATGGCCACGTGCAGAGGCGTCCTTCCCATGTCATCCTTGCTGTTCACGTTGGCACCTTTGCTCAGCAATATCTGCATGAATTCCAGCTCCTTTCGTTTGATAGCCAAGTGCAGTATTCTAAATTCTGCCGATACGCGTTGATCGAGATCGGCCCCGTATTCGAGTAGCAATTGGAACAAGTCCTTGCGACCTTGTAACATGCAAATCACAAGAGAACTTTCGTTCTGGTACTTATTGACTTCGGCGCCATAAGACAGCAACAGAGCAGCGATGTCGATTAGGCCCATAATACAGGCGCATTGTAGGGCGGTGAAGCACGAGATATTGAGCACATTTACGTCCGCACCGCAGCGTAACAATGTTTCTACCATCTAAAATCGATTGAAAGACGAAAATAAATACAAAGTTCATGCAATCAAATTAGAGCTTGTATAATTTATGAAATCCCATTGTATATAAGTACCCATATCATGATAATTATAACAGTGCAAATAAAACAAAAACCGGCAGAATTGAGTAAAAAGTACTTTAAAATTGCAAAAAACATATTTAAATGGGTTATAAAGAGAGATCAAAGACACTTACCGCTAAATCCTTTGTGTGGATAGCGCTGTGTAGATAAGGGTGATCCAAGGCTATATAGCGATCATTTACGAACTCGCTTAATATGGCTCCGCGCTTGACGAGAAGCTCCACGGTCGCGGTACATCTCGACTGGAAGGCGTAGGACAGCGGGCTGAATCCTTTCTTGTTTTTGACGTTGATAGTGGCACCTCGATCAAGTAAAAAGTCCACAAGCATCGGCTCCCTCATAAATGCGGCGTAGTGGAGAGCTGTGCTGCCTTGCTTATCAGTAGCTTCTGTTTTAGCTCCGTCTTGTATCAGAAGATCGATCATCTCGTAGCGCTTTCTGGTAACTGCATAGTGCAGTTCTGTGATATCTAGAGTTTTTTGAAGTTTTCTTTTGATGAAGTCTGTGTATAACGGATCATGATTGATGTAGTACGCTATTGAAGAGGAACAATTATGTGGATTAATAAATAATTCTTATACTTTTATAAAAGAACAGAAACAGTACAGACTTGTAAAAAATATGAGATTCAATGCAATGTTGTTAAACAAATATGTGAAATGAAAATTATTTAATTTAAAATTTAAAGCACTTGTTATTTAAACTTCCCGAGTTTAAGATTATTATATACACTATTACGACAAAAATACAAAAAAAAATCCTGCAGAATCTAACATTATTTTATTTTATCGTAGCACATTTTTAATTATTGAAATTTCATTAAGAAAAATTTAAATGAACTATTGAAATATACACGGATTCGGAAGTTTGAACTGTCTGCTCATTGTTTACACCTACACGTGCTGATTATTGTTTATACCGGCTATCATAGAAGCAGAAGCCAAAGTATCACGTTGTGTACTGATAATTTATAGATATTAGTACATACCAATTTGTTTATCATAGAGAAGTCCATAAATTATTCTGTTGTGTGGTGAGAATGGCGAGTCTACGATTACAAAATCATATTTTGGTCTACTCAATCGGGTGCACCAGGTCGGAGGATTGACGAGTTGGTTACTGACCGAACTAACGGCACTACTTCCCGAAGGATCTTTGACATTTGGCTGTGTATTAACCATTGCTTTTGTTTTCTGCACTAATTTCAAAACTTTTCACTTTTTAAAACTTTCCGTATTACTCTTTAACTTTTCACTTTTACACCGATAGAATTCGATAATGTTGCTTTGAGAAATTCGACAATATTTACGAAAAAGAAATAAGTCATTAAAATATCATAGTTGCTAGATGTCGAGACTTTGAGCACTTTTACTAAACTCAGAGAATTTCAGCTCCCTCAAGACGATACGAGTGTACCACTATAGAGTTTGGGGATATAATGATTCCTAGTCAAGTAAAGGTGGAACTTCTTAACTGTGTGGGAGGGAATGGATGTACCTACCTGGGATCGGGGTACATTTACCTAATGGCCATTTTAGAACAAGTATCTCGGATAGATCGGATCGATATTAATTAACGATACTCGTTTTAAACACCGACACTCGGGTAAACCCAATTTTCTAGACATTGGATAAAACCCTTTTCCATTTGTTATTAATTTAATGTATATATATATATGTGCCTGCAAGCTAACAGTATTCGTCACGGCACAAAGATAAATTAGAGCGTATCAAGTTTAATTAATAATAAAATTTGAAAAATATTTATTAATGCTATTAATGTTAATTTTAAATATTTTAATTTACCACAATAATGATATAAATTTAAATGACGGCTTTCTTAAATAAATCCATATTGTTAAATTGAAATATGAACACTGGTGTATTAAATTTGTGACATTCTCAATCCAGCCCCATTCGATACATTGAATGTATATATCCCGATTTATCAAAGAATACAAATAAGGAAATCGGTATACGTGATGGTGCCACACAGTTCAAGTACCTATAATATAATAATTGCCCAGCATATACTTAAGGGACAGGAATTCCCCGGTACACATACCGCCCCACGTCTGCGGCAGACTATATACCTCGTTGCAGACGGCGCCACCTTTTGTGCCATACTATTGTAGAATCGGTATTAGCAGTAAAATAATTATGTGTATGTCCAATGCTTAAATCAGTTTTGTGAGTATCTATTGACATTTTACCCGGAATGGCATTGGTAAAAATTTCAACTGCTACCATCCATTCTGTAATTCAAGAAACTTGTAGACTAGATAATACAACAACTTCTAAAAATTCCATGCCATTCCATATCACTAATCAAATATCAAAATATCTCTCACTCTCCTCTCCAAACCCCCGCAAATTGATCTCACCGAAATAAAAAAAAAACTGAAACTCGTTCAACATTTTCGAATTTTAGCGCTCATTCCACCGGCCGGTTAGGTACCGTTAACCGATAAGCTCGCACAGCTTACCAAAAGCTCCAGAAGTGGGAGCCAGCTACCGCGCGAACTACACCACGGCCGATAACACGTGCACACCGCGTCAACCGCGTGATGATAATGCGCAATTGCGCACATCGCAGCGCCGCCGAACCTACGTTATCCAGCCGCGAATTCGCGAACTCGATCGGACGTCCATGGATGTTCGCTATACTATGTAACTACGCGATCGCCGGCTGCTGCGGTAAATTATCGCACTCGAGCCGCGTATTTACTCGGTCGCATGACCGCACGATATCGCTGCCTACACACACACATACACACACACACATATATATATATATATGCGACCCGTGCGCAGCCATTGAACATTCCATAAATTATTGACGAGCAAAATCATACGGCCGTCCGTCTAGCTCGCACTACATACAACGCCTATAAATAACGGAATTCATTTAAAAAAGAAAAGGCTGCAGTATATCCGCTGTACAGCTGTTTCCTTGCGATTGATGCCAGTTGCATTATAATGCTGACTCTTCTACTTGATGAATTCGCTTCCTAATAGTAGTCGTGTGCGGGAGAAATTATTGTTTCCGAGTGTCACCGCCGAGCGCCGACGCCTTTAATTTGTTATCGTCCGGCAGTAATGGAGATTTTAATAAGGATTTTACTGCCGAATGGAATTTGCGTATTGAATATTCTAGCGCGAGCTTGGATGAATTAGGACCTTTTCTTGTAGTGCGTATCGTAAAAGTGTGATTTTTAATGAACAAACAGTTTGAGCGTATCCAGATTTTTATAAGATTCAAATTGTTTTAAAGTTTTTACCCGACCGTAATTTATCTTTCTTTTTTCGAAAAAGGCTTTAATTTGAATTCTTTTAGAATGTGAAAAGTAAAGATTGAGGCAGCTTTTCAAAATTAATGCACGTTGAAAGTAAGTTTATGCGAGACCTTTTCTGAAAAATATAAAATAGTAGTAATTTTGCTTGGCATTTCCAAGTACAGCAGAATATAGTATTTAAAGAGACAGTTGAATGCAAACGTTATAATTTCACTATATTTTTCGCGGTTATACAATTTATTGTTAATATATTTTTTAATCGTAAAATCAGTGATTAAAATCCAGCTTGTTTGAATCATAAAAATATTGATAGCCCAATTTTATTTACATATATTACTTATCAACGAATTTCAAGTTTCTCATTTTTAAATAATATAATTTCCCATTATGTGGGGCTACCAAAATAATTGAGGTGCATAGGGTCATTTTAAAATTTCAAGAAAACGTCTATGTATCTATTTTGCAAAAGCTTTTAGTTAAACTCTAGCTCTATAATCTCACCAAACTCCATAAATCGGTACAAAAGACCATTCCAAAACTAATTTACAATTAACGATGTACGTTGCTTTATAAATCTATCCCTTTATCGCGCCGCATAAATCTCATGTGCAACATCTTCGCACAATACATCCGCATCTATAGCGATATAACTTTCGCGTCCATGCCATTCAGCAGGAGCGAGTAATTTTCAGTGGCATTTGAAAGAATGTATTATAATAGTCGTCTGCTCTCTCGGTGTCATCCCCGCGAACTCTCCTTATAGTCCTATATACGCGTGCGCGAGTCGGCTATTGAAGCTATAGAAACGTTATATAGAAGCAAAGAGACATCGTCGTCGGCTCCCGCTAATCCGATGCGCTAACTCCGACGCCCATTAAACTGCTAAAGCTTTTGATGGCTAGAGAGCCCGAGGAGAGCGCGTATATAGCTCGACTCGGCCATATAGCTTGACACGAAGTGGGGGTCATCCAAGATTTTCATCCGAGTACAATGCTGCGTGCATATCTACCTGCCTTATAATACTTCTCGCCATTTATATACTACGAATATATTCGATTACAATACTTCAATCTCGTCTTTATATATATTCTGCATTTCACGATCTATATAATTGTATATAATACGTTTGATCGATCCACTGACTAATTCGATTTGTCGTAAAACCAACATTCAATTCTATATAACGTAAGGTATACATTTCGCGCACATTGAATTTTTGTATATTATAAAAAGCTGCGAATTCATGCTTTTCGGAAATGAAAAACTGCACGCGCAACGTATGCCGTATAGAATTATAAGGAACAGTCAGCGAATTCCTCACTATTTGTCGTCGACTCAGCTGCCCTAGCACCATTCATCTATACGCTTGCATAAGTATATCGTCGGGATAAAGTTGCGGCGCTAAAAATCCTGAAAGTGTAATCCGAGGCGCAAGAGAGAGAGAGAAAGAAGAGAGGGACGGATAAGAGATGTTCTCCCTCTCTCTCTCTCTCTCTCTCTCTCTCTCTCTCTCTCTCTCTCTCTCTGTCTCGCTTTGATTTACGAGTGAGTGCACGTAGCAGTGGCGGATAGAGAGCGCAACGGGGGGGCGGCTTGCCTCGAGCCGAAAGAGGAAGCGGAGATGAAGACGATCTCGTATATAACCCGCTACTATATACGTATACCTAATGCTCTCTGCAGCAGCAGTAGTCCGGCCTCTAAATTGAGTACCACGATACTCAAGATGTTAATTCTCAGGGACGCGACGCTTTTCGTTTGACCTCGTTGCAGTGATTGTTTGCTCGCGGTCTTATTTTTTTTTTCGTTGCTCGCCCGCCTATATACCTATATGGACTTTGCGCGCGAGGGATATCTATTTCCCACTGCGGATAAGTGATATATATGCGAGATCGTCCGTCGCGTATCCATGTCCCGTACTCTTGTTTTTTTTTTTATTGCGCTGAGCGACTTGTATAACTTATAATCGTCCTGCATTTCGGATAGAACACGTTGCAATGTTATACAACGAAAATGAAATTAGTGGAAGCATGTATCGATACATTGATTGTGCCGCTACCATTTAACAGCTAAACTGCAGTATATATAGCATTTGATCATTGTATGACTCGTAATTTTCGTGTATCTATGTATTACATACTCTGGCTGGCATTAATTATTCGAATAAATTATCGCGGCATGATACCGAACTTTTTTTCCCCCCGAGGTCATATATATACAAAACTGAAATCTAAAAATAAGTGCCTTTATTGAATACAATTTTAAAGTATAATTTTAATTAACTGCGGATTGAATACTCGTCATATTTTAGTCAATGAAACATTGCTTACATTGTAATGAGACTATTTTACACACAATAAATGGATATCGAATACATTATTAAAAATATATGAATATATTTATTACGAGACAATTAAAACAATATAATTAAATTCTGTCGGTGATTTGAGACAAAGCAACAACTGCCAATTATTTCGCACTCGGTATTTTCACACTTTGCCGGTTACTGTAATCCGATGTTTTATAAACAGCTGTGGATATTTAAAAAACAGGAAGATATTATTTTAACACTATCACCTTGCGGTAAAGGTGAGTTATTTTTAAAATACTTCCAGGAAGCATAACTTTTATTTACATAATATCTGTGTTACATAATAAACTATGCACGTAGATTATCGCGATAAAAATTGTAATGGCTGCCATCAAAATTTACCTTCTTCACACGTATGCCCATACTAAAACAGTAGTATCCTCAATTTTCTATAATAAATAGTTACAATATTTCTAAATAAGTATTATGTTTATCGTTATAATTATGAAAAAGCAATCTGCAATCACATGATCCAATGAGATCAAAGAAAAAATAAATGGTGTCCATTACTTTTTAACACCTTTAAATCAATTCAATGCATGAAAGATCCGCTTTAAATATATGTATAGGAAATGGAAAAGAAAAAAATGTACAGTGAGTCGGCAAACACTTTTGATTCTCGTCATGAGAGCATATGACGTCAATTTTTTAAATTTCTCCTTATCGTTATAGTGATATACGTTAAATAAATAAGATAAACCGTGCAGCCAATGATAAATACACGTAAGGGAATTCTAAAAATATACGTAGACGAAAAATCCCGACAAAGGCTGCTCTTTTTACTCATGAAGTTATGTCTACGTAAAGTATATGTTTTGACTAGAAAGTGAAATATGAAGAAGACTATATATTTTTTCAATACCTGAAGCCCGACCGCTACTCTAATTGACTTATACATAAGCCAAAAAAGTAATTTACATTTTCTTTGCTCTTGTTATATTTAAAGCGTAACCTCTAACAAAAAGAGTTGAGTAAAAGCGAAATTTTGAGTTTACTTCGTTCTACAAATTTTCGACTATCGTTTAAAAACTGAAAGAAATCAATTTTTTTAACTAAAACTTACAAATTATCTTTTTTAAGCTGCAATTGTTTCAAGCGTTATGTTTTTGCAAATTGTTTTTCTATTATTATCTTGATGAATGAAATGATTAATAATAAAAAATCTCGTTTTGTATTCAAGCCGAGTTTTAAATTAAACTCTATTGTGATAAATTGATTATTTTCAAGTTACTATATATAAAAATTGAGTCTGTCTGTTCAATGCAAGGGTTTTTCTATATCTACAACTGTGATTGAAAGAGATTAATTTTCGATAAAAATACTCAATTTAATTTAGCTCTGTCACACTTTTAAAACTAAATAAAACTCGATTTTTTATATTTTTTTTTCATTATGTTGGAAGCCAATACACAGAAAATCTGGATCTTTATATGATACCGTCAACTTTCTAAAATAAGACGGGTAAATGAAAATTTCAGTAGCATTGGCCCAAATCTCATTAAAATAACCTGGTAACTGATTTTGCATACATATATTCCATTTAAAAACTAATTTTATGCAAGAATGTATTACTATACTTGACTATTACATTTTTCCCACCGCTGAAAATATAAAGCACTGCTATGTAGTTGCATATACAAAAAAAGTATACTCGATTTGCTCTTCTCTGCGTACCGAACATTGTTTTGAAAAGCTATTTTAATTAATATTTGAAAAAATCAATATTTCGCAAATTAATAAAAATACCTCGAACGTGCTAGAAACGAGTCAAAACCGTCACTCCCCATAGTTTATTCAAACGAAACCCTGAAATTTTTACCGAGTTGATCGAGGTGTCTAGCAAATTGATGAATCGCGTGTAAGCCGCTTGGGCGGAAGATTTATTTTACTGCAAGAAAATCAATCGAACTAAAATACAGTGCTTCTTGCTAAATTAATATTTTCCAATACTATTCTACTGATCTAGATTTCAGCTTCAAAATAAGCTTTATATTCTGTACTAGGGCATTCGAGTGGATTGATCAATTTGATACGTGTGCAACTCTATTTAACCGCGATTCAACATACTGCTAAAAATCCATACAATCTATCAAACGGTTAAATGCGATTCTTTTTCAAAGAATAGCTGTATACCTAAAAAGGAAACTTAAATAACACAGGACTTTGAAAAAAAAACTAATGACAGTTTAGCCAGTTAAAAAAAGATAAACCATAGTGGACAATCGCACGAGCTCTAAAGTAATTAGAAAAAAAAAAATAAAATAAAAGTGTCACTCCTTTGAGCAATTAAAGTACCAAGGACACGCAGTCAAACGCCCGCGAATCTATGAATAACGATCCGTTCGAAAATGCGCGTGCATCAACAGAGGCTAAAAAAGAAGAGCCAGACACACGTAACGCGAGCGTAGCGAGAACAAAAAAGAGAAACGATCCTAACCAAGGCCCGCGCATACCTACACACATTATGATTTGAGAGAACGACACGTCTACAAACGTTTCCGGGGGAGGGGTGGGGCTTACATAATAAATCGACGCGAGGATATAGACGACGAGCCATCGCACCGTTTGCCATTAAACCGTTACAAGCCAAACGAGCGTAATCCCTATATATATATGCGTATATGTGTAAACTGCGACTCTGCCACCTCCCCCCGAGTGCGCTTTCTGGCGCTCGCACGCGCGCGAGAGAGAGATTTCGCGTCGAGGTATCAATCCCATTAAAGGGAATTTCCCACGCGCCTTCCGCTTCTAAGCTTCGACCTTATCTCGTTAGGCTAAATAGGGGAGCTTTTTCAACTTCCCTCGCGACTACTGCCGCGACTGGATTTTACGTATCTACTTTTCCCTCTCTTTTATAGCTTGCATACTGCTGAAAAGGTTGGGTGAATGAAGTCGGTTGGTGTGGATATGTGGGCGACGTGGAAAAAGTCATTTATTATCTACAGGTGAAAATCGTAAAAGATTCGCTTCTGCTGCACTGATATATGAATAATAAAGGTTACGTCTTATTTATCTATGTAGATCGATTTGGCTGATACTTGGACGCGTCTGGGTCATTTGACACGCGCGAGAAAGACAGGTTATTCGTTGTACATTTTGTTCCAGCAAGTGTGGAATTTTTCAAAGACAACTTAATTTTTTAGCTCGGCCTTTAACGCAGTGCCGTTACAGCTCGGCTTCCGATAATTACCACTAATTGCTTGGCTGTAGTTTTAAATCCATATTTTTTTTTTCTGACTTCATTAATTTTAACGAAGCTTGCAGGGTTTTACTTACGAGGAGTGCCCGAGCACTTTGTGGATACGTAATGATAAATCTGCATATTCTTCTGCAGCTTTATTCACATATGGACAAACTGGAGGAGTACAATAAATTACTTGTAGCTCGTGTAGAATTAACCAAAAGGAATTATAAGATAAGTAATGTATATTGTAAATCGTTTTAATTATACTTACATGTTGAATTGTACGACAATTCTTATGATTAGGAAATATTATGTTAAACAATATTCCTCTTGCGAAAGCAAAACAATAATTAAACGTTCAATTCGATAACACATCGTAGCTCTGAATCATAATCGATCTTTTACAATCAAATAAGAACTTGGCAGATCATAAAAATTATATTTATCTTATTAAATAATACCAAGTTTCAAGTCAATATTTATAAATATGCTATATCAACGGGTTATTCGATCTTGCCAGTACTCATAATGAGCATTACAAACAAGAGATCGCTGCAATACGACCTGCAACCAAAAAAAAAAAGATTTGTAAATCCGTGCAAGAATTAAGGGACCCGGCAATTTTGTAAATATACGGCTATACGACGAGTTATGCAAATAATACCGTCAGGCTCGAATTTTTTTCATCCCGATCTATTTATAGACCGAAAGGCCTGACGTTACGCACGTCAGCGGAAAATTTGTGCTCTTACAGCAATTCTCCTCCCGCGTTATACACGCATATTACCCAATGTTCATGTCTGTAGGATACACGCACACACACGCCATTCGTATTACCTACTGTTTTCGTTCGCGCGATTCGTACATTATACCCATTTTCGCTTCGATAAAGAAATTTCTTTTTCGTTATGTGCGCCGATGAATAATTTGCTCGGTAGAGACTTCATTAGCCAGAGTGATGGAAGTCTACGCAAGCAGCAGGTGACCGATGTATGTATACGTGTGCTGTGCGCTCGCGAACGTCCGCAGCAAGCCAAGAACGCGATCCTATAAATATAAAATTCTGCGTGCACATATACGTATGTAGGGTTAGAGCGCTTAACGCATGCCTTAAGTTATAACGAGCTGTTAATTTACGAATTATTAATAAACTCGGTTATCTTCTGGGATTGTGGCTGTGCACATTGTTACTGCATAATGATTGCATAATTCCTGAATGATATATGGTCAGCTGTTAAAACATCATTTTTTTCCATTGATAAGAAATCTGAATCAAAAATAATAATAGTCGTATCGTTCATTAATACTGTTATCATACTACATACAGTTACCCCTTTCAGTGATCGTTTTCAATTAATAATAATTGATATGTATTTATTATGAAGTCATTAAGATTAAATCCATGAATGAAGGTTTCGAGTCTTATCTAAATGTTTACAGAAACGACACAACTCTAGCATTTCACGCACCTAATTGAATTGCTTCGAATTAATCGTTATCAGTATTTTAATTCTTATTACGATACGATGTTAACTATATAATAAAAACTAATATCTTAATTGTACTTTTAGCAGTAAATTGGTTTCTTGTAACAATAAAATAAAATAATAGACTATACGCGGGGAAAAGCAAGACGTAAGTAACGTAAACTGTAATTATAATGTAAAACACTCCACTGAACTTTAATATGCCTTGGGTAAACAAGCACTCGTTTCTCTAAAGCTTTGCTCGAATCGACTGATTGTCCCCTTAGCCTTTTATGTCTGTGTGAATATCGTTACGTTCCAATAATTGGTATAATCCTTTTGCTATATACCTGTCATGTAACTCACTTCATGAGATTGATAGGTAACACACATTCCAAATCAAGGCTGCGTATATTTGATCGCTGTATACAAATGAATGCATATAATCGTGCGTATCAGACGCAGTCACAAAGCCACGTTCGGTAAAAAGAAGGAAAAACAAAGAAAAAAAGAATCTGTCGCTAGCCATCTTAATCCTTGCAAAATATCATCCCCGAAACTCGTGCTTCTTGCACTGAAACAGCTAGTAATCTGCCAGCGTGACTTTCTCTACGTCTCCGCGGCTTATCCCGCGAAAGCCGGACAAACTCGGATTTCCGCGCCGTCGTCACCGTATAATCGCCAAGCAGGAATTCCCTCTGAATTTATTTTCTTGGCTCTATATAGTTGCGCTTTGTTAGTCAGAGAGTTTGTAACGCGATGAATTAAGAGACGGAGTGCAGTGTTATATATATATATATATATATATACGTATATGTAAAGAGCGGCGCATTAGACGACTCGGACAGCCGCACTCGGACAAAGCCGCTGTGCACAGCGCATTAACCGACGCATGCCGCCGCGTCCTTCTGCATCAAATATACGGAGAAGTCCATGGAACTTTTGATATCTCACAAAAACAAAATCCAATTTCAAATGTTGAGGCACACATGTTTAAATTTTTTGGGCATGTTCCTTTGACACTCTTAGACAATAATTCATTTGTGTAACTCGTTTTTAGCGATGCCTCAAAATTTTATAGCAAAAAAAAATTAAAAAGTAGATTTTGTCATTAAAAAAATCAATTGATCTTTAATTCATCGTTATAATATGGTTGTTTTTTTTATTGTACATATAGTTAATTTTAAAAAAGTATCAAGTAAGAGTTCAGAAAAATGATACAGGGAGATAAAGCGAGGGGAAAAATTGAATATGAATGAAGAATGTTAGTATTTAAAGCTTGAAACAAATAAAATATTTATTCAGAAATAAAAAGTAATATACAATATGTATATGACAATCATATACATACATATATTAAATTCAGGTAACGAATCTTATGTGTACCGAAACACAATACTAATGATTTAAATTCCCGGGTCAATCATAAATTTCAATTTGTGCAAATATTTCAGAGCACAAACTAAAAGGTTCTACGCATTTCTTTGTTTTAGTTTTATTTGCCTTTTTTTTATTTATTGTGCTTAATAGCGCATATAAAATATATCTATATATATAGTACAGTATTTTCGGGGCATGTGCGATGCCGTCGAGTAAAAGTGGGAAAAACGGAAGGAAAAACTCTCTGTTTTACCTAATGCGCTGCAGGGGCGATATCGATCTTTATTATTAGGATAGGTAACATAGGAACATAGGGGAAAAACCCATATGTACCTACTATAGTTCTCATAGTACCTTTGGAGTTATCAGTTTGGACATTTAAAAAATTCTACCGAATGGCACACGACGTTACGGGATGAAATGAATGTTTTTGTAACAATTTTTTTTTATTTGTTTATACGTTATTTTATTAAAGTATATCAATTCATATATTTTACATATTATACTTATTATACATTTTACAAATTTTTCGGTCTTACGTGTATATGCAGAATACAAATTTTTACATAGATGCTCTCATAAATATTCAGTTAATAGCTAAACTTTCGATAATAAAATTATAAATACTTTACAAATAAGTACAACTTGTGAAATTTAAATGCTACAATTTTTCTCTATTGCCGATGAATAAGCAATACTACTTCGATACGAGTTTTTTTAAGTCTTGTATACTTAAAAATCCTAAGATATTTTGTTTGATGATCGAATTTGAATTGATTTGCGGTATTAACCAATTCATTTCCGAATCTGCACGATCAATTAGCTTACGTCTCTCCAAAACTCTGCTAAAATTTTGTCTCAAATTCTTGATAAAATAAGGATATAGAGCTGCATTTTTGCGCAGTACAGCATTAAATGCCTTCACAAACTCCTTATTTCGCGTATACGTGAATAATTTGTTGGTATTATACAGCAATTCATACAGTCCCACTTTATCATGTACTAGTTGATGTTGCTTGATTTGATCCAGTTCTTGCAAACAACTTTTATAAATTGTGTTCATTATTCCAACTTTTTCAATCAATGCGTAATTATCATTGCTAACATAATCACCTTTACTATGTAGCTTCGCTATGTGCCGTATAATACTCATTCCCGGCACCTGTGGTCCATCGTCATCGTCAATTGCCAGATGAGCCCAATACAAAGCTGTTCTTTTCATATTACACACCACATTGACATCACTGCCTGATTCTAGCAGCATTTCCGCTGCCGCTTCTTTTTTCGAACACGGAAATAGTGACTGCATCAGTAGATGCAACGCAGTTTGGCCATACCGGTCTTTCATGTTCGTTGCAGCTCCGTGTTGCAACAAATATTTTATGGAAACAAAGTTTCCCACTGATGCCGCTAGGAGCAACGAAGTGTATCCTTGATCTAATGTCCTATGATCGATATCGACTCCTCTGTTGAGTAAAATATCGAGATAACGCGTGGACCCATTTAGAACTGCCTTGTGAAAGGCGGTATAGCCATACCCGCAAGTCTCTTTTAAGTTGACATGCTGGTACAGGAGGTCCATTGTTGTTTGCGGCCACTTATTTTTTGATACGAGATCGAATGTTTCGATGCACACTTTAGCTTTATTTTGTAGAAGCACATTGGCACAGTCAAAATGCATAAGCTCAAATGCTAGCTTTAGCGGGGTGACGTTGGAATAACTCATTCGATTTACGTATGCACCATGTTCCAAAAGTAAATGTACCAGTTCCTTTTTGTCCGTGGCAACTGCGATGTGTAAAGCTGTGAATCCCGCGTTGGTTCCGTCTCTGGCATGGACGTTGACTCCTGCTTCTACAAGGCTCTTAACTTTGGCTACATCGTTGAATTTGACCGCTTCAATTAAATCCTGGGAACGGCGCTTTACTACTCGAGTCTCCATTTCGATGACTAATTTATTATTACTATTAAGTCGGGAAAATTGGCTCTTCGTACCGGTTCGGTGGTTGGAACTGATTTGTGTCCCAGAGAACGCTGTCGGGCTATTTAAGCTCGAGCGCTATCCCCACTACCAGTTTTGAAGCCGAGTACCTAAAGGAGTTGTGGTGGGGGAACGCTGATTCGCTGAAGCGCATGCCCCTCCAGTCTCGTGACGGATCAAAATACGGGATTCGACTATATATTGAAATTTGCCAAATGCATAAAAACTACAGGGCTATAAAATAACATTTTGAATTTTTCAATAAAAAATACATTTTTTGGCGATTTTAAAATTTTTGAAGTCACAGAAAGCTTTATAACTAGTCGAATTTTTGAGATAGTTCTATATTGACAACACATTTTAGAAGCTTAAATTTTTCTACAAATTTAAAAAAAAAACAATACCAAATCGTAACACT
>UELU01145564.1:15856-39165 GCA_900490025.1 Megastigmus dorsalis | reverse complement strand
GGAGGGAGGTCTAAGAGTAGAAGCAAATTCGTCCGCGGCTGGGGTAATGGCTGAAGAAAGAGGGCAAAAGAGACCAGGGAGAGGAGGGTAGACCAGCCGGAAAGAACAACCCCTCGGCTATCCACTATACCCGCTGCTGACTATCTCCTCTTATTTTTCCTTCCCCCGTCGCAGCGGCTCTCTCTCTCTCTCTCTCTCTCTCTCGTCGCGAATGAAGAATTCCAGACGAGTCGACTGTAAAAGCGCAGAGCAGCAGCAGCATCCCGCCCTTAAAGTTATACTCTCGGCATATATACATAGATATATCTGTGTATAGATGGGATGGGTGAGGGAAGGGGAAGGAGAGGAAGGAAAATGAGGGAATCGAATCGCGAAAAATCGCAAATGCGTGCGCGTGCAGCCGGCGTATTTACGTTGGCTGGCTATGTACGCTTGCTGCTCGGCTGTTTTTATTTAGCGGTCCGGGGTATTCGGTCGATAATTAAAATGAAGAAACGTTGAGCTGTTGCGAGCTGTACTCGTGCTTTTCGTCCGGCTCTTTGTTTTCCTTTTGTTTCTGTTTTTATATAAAAAAAAAAAGTGAAATTAATAGTTTTGTCCTTTTTCTTTTGACGTTTTGGAAACTGAGCACGTTATGTAAATTCTATTTATATTTCCATTCTTCTGACATTTACAGCAATTAGATTTGAAATTATACCGCAATGTAAATGAGACGAAAATAATTACGTACTTTTTTTAATCGAGATCCAGCTTCTATGTAAGATTATTTAGTTGATAAATTTACGCTTTTTCTCTCGAATGCATATTTGTACGAAAATTATTATTAACGATTACTATGGTAGTTTGCACGGGATCTTAAAAGCAATTAGCAACCTATAATATGTATTATGCTAAATGATAATATATCTATAGCTAGGATACCTTGCTTGGTTGCAAAGGCACTGTGCTATGATAGTGAATACATACAGGGAATAATAGAAGATGAGAAAGTGGATGTATAAGAGAAGGATTTGGATATTTAATTCTGTGCAAACTAATTTAAACGATTCATTTGGTTATTCTTATTGTTGGGTCAATTCAGGGACTTGTATTGAATCAGGATTTAAGAAATAGCGTTTGAAATAACTCGTCAGGGGTATGTTTGAGTTCTATGTAAAATCGTTAACAACATTGCAGATTTTTATTTTATTCATTGAATGTTTGAGTAAACGTATCTTTCCATTTGCAGGCACCTTTTTCTTATTCAAAAATATACTGAATAAAATTAGACATTGCTGTGGTCGGCATAGAAGGTTTTCTTAAGGTGTTGTTTGAGTCATGTTTAAATCATGTAGTTACCGTGACTGTAGATTTTCATTTTAAGCATTTACTTTTTGAGTTAACGTTTTTTTTTTCTTCGATATTTTAATAACTTATAATAAATATTTATACTGTTTTATGCAATGACAATTGCAGTTTTGCTTTAAGTTAAGTTATATTCGTTTAATACTTAAGTGAAATTCACATGCGATATAACATCTGAATTTAAATTTAAAATTTTAATCTATAGAACTTGATTACATAACATACTTAAAGCTGCGGAAACAGTCATTACATCGAGTATTCTATTTTAGCTGCCACGTGAGATACTTCTTCGTACTTTTCATTATATCTAATATATTATATATTTACTTTTCTGCTAGATTTAACACGCTTACCTATTTTAAGATTATAAGCTCCTCTCACTGCACTGGAGGATTATCCCTGTTGAGAATTAACTTTAAATAATAAATAGCTTTAAACTAGTATAATATAAAGTTAAAATAGTGCGTACATGAATATTCCCTGAGCACGTAAGAACGAAAAAATATTCTTCAAAAACAAATTTATTCTCTTCATGTAAAGATGTGCTATTGTAAAACAAACTTTCCCAATTAGAGAACTCTGGTTATGCATAGATACTATATTGTACATAAGTCTACGTATTTGGTTTATTAAAAAAAATACGTCAATTTATGACGTTGTCCTTTATCCTCCCTCTTTCATTAAATTATTAGAATTAGGCAAAATTCATTATTTTTTCAAAGATATAATGCAACAATTAAATTAATTTTCTTGATGGTCGAGCATTAAAAATGTTTGTGGGGTATTTTAATATGACTACAGCATCGTTATAATTGAAAGTAAATCATAAATTGTATCAACTAAAGTAAATGATGCTTAAAATATTAATTTTTTTTCTGACTTTGAGTGATGAAATTGCATTGTTAATCTTGCACACTTATCTCAATTGGCATCAACTGATCTTCTTACTTTTTACGACTATACAAATCTTCTAGCGAATTGCCATAAAAAACGATGAAACCGTTGTTACAATGCAATGTAATGATCAATTTTAACAATGTTCGTTTATTATACCTATTCGAATTCCTCCACCTAAATATCATTATCAATTTCCCATTAAGAAAATGCGCCTCGTCTCAGCAGCATCGCAAGCGGTCTTTAATTCATTAGCCGAGCTCTAAGCGTAAGCCCCGCACACGAACCACTCGTCAGATAAAAAGAAAATTTGCAGAAAAAAAAGAAAAGAGGAATGGAAAAAAGGAAGGGAGGCAGGAAGGAAAAATAAAGCGGCGCGCATTCTAATTAGAATTTTTTTCTGCTTGCAGTCTCGGCAACGCAAGCGACGACGTCGGCGGCGGCCTCCGTGCTGATATCCCTGCTGCTGATCTCCGCATGGATCCTCCGATAAGCCGTGTAGCGGTGCTTGTGCAGAGACGCGATAATGTGCAGCAACAGCAGCAGCAGCAGCAGCAGCAACACAGAAAAGCCACCGCCGAACACCGATTATCACTGCCACCCTCGCCCCCACCATTGAACAGAACAGAGAGAGAGGGGAAGAGAGTAACTGCTACAAGGGCACGGGACGAAGAGGAGGAACAAAAAAAAAGGAAGAGAAAATTAAAAGTAGCTAGCGACGCTCGTATATAGTAAATGTTTGAATTTCGCGTGCCAAGTTTCGTGCGGCAGTGTGTGTGTGTGTGCGTGTGTGGGAGGGTGTGGCGGTGGTAGCGCTGCAGGAGGAAAATTTTATAAGGCCGGAACAGGCGCGGGTTTATAGAGAGAGAGAAGACGGGCGCGAAAGGAGTAAAGAGAAGAAGAAAAATGAAGAAAAATAAACGAAGCCTTTATTAACGTAGAAGTATAAGACGACGACGACGTGAAAAATATTGCGCACGAATGCCAGTTGACGTTTGGGTGTGTGTGTGTGTGTGTGTGTGTGTGTGTGCGATGTGATGCGAAAGGGGAGAAGCTGCCGACGAGACCTAATCGCTTTCGATGTAACATATTACGCATTGTGCAACGACGATGAGCGATTATAATGATACATATATATATAAATATACATCTTCGCGTCCTTCGCGCCGCTTGTGTGTTATATACATGATAAATATATATATATACATATATATACATATATTTTTGTTTAGGTACGAAGGGGGACGAGGTTCGCTCAACGGCGGAGAAGATTATTGAATTTCTTTCTTTTTTTTCCCCCCTGTTTCGTTGCACTTTTCCTTCGGCACTGAGGAAAGGGTTTCGTATACGAGCGAATTTGAATTGTGTGCAGGTTATTTGTTTTTTCTGTTTCTCTTTAGGTAAAGTGTACAGGTAAACCATTTTTAAATAATCACTGTTGTCTGAAATAACGGGAGGCGATGTAACGTAGGTAATTTACGTGTATAGCACTCTTAAAGAATATATACGTTTTAAATTTCGTTCGGTACTCGTTCGACGTACTTTTACCACGATAAGAAATAATGATAAACAGGGTGAAAAAGTAGAATGCATATATGCGTATATTTTATGGACCACTGTTGAATTTTGCTTCTCATTTGGCGAACCTTTTTCTCAGTGCACTTTTACGAACGTCGAAGAAGGTTTACATAATGATCCTTTAAACATAGGTGGACTTTGATATTCGGACATGACGATATGCTGTATACTCTACATGGAGAAATGTGCTGTAAAAGAATTTGTCGATAATTTTAAAGTTGAGCCATTTAAAATTTGCATGTTTATACGAGATGCAGGATGGTGCGAGGCATGAATCGTGTGTTGAACAAGTGTATAAAGCTGTTTACGTGTCTCGAGAGCGAACTTCCGTATATGCCGCAGTATATATACATGTGTGGATATAAGGGGCGTACTTACAGCATGGAAAAACTTTTATATACGACTTGTCAATATTTCCGAATATTTCTCAAATAGTATAGGTGAAAATGCCTGTAACGCCGCTTGACTGGATATCAAAGTGCACTTTAGACATCGGACCCTTTGTCGGTAATTTATTTATAGTATACTAATAGTGAATATTGCATATATAATATGTTGTAGCGATAAACATATGGATGCGCTGCAAAAGCTAGAAATAATGAGGAAATGAGCACGTGCTTTAGCGTAAATCTAATGGGCATCGTTGTATTATTTTGCGAGACGAGATTTTTCGTTCTTTCGATGTATAATAATATTATTACCGCAGATTGAGTATAAGAGTACTATGAAATACTTGAGTGCCGATTAAGTTTCACGCGTTCTCATCCGAAGCAAAAATAATTATTCTTGCAAAAGTAAAGTTAGAAAATAATCTTTTAATCTTCCAATACCTCCAAGTTAATATTGCATAAAATTCATATTTATGTGATTGTCTTTATTTAGAGATACAATAAAGGAATAATGCAGTCATAAAGAATAAATCTTTGTGTGATATTTCAATGCAATCTGATAATTAATTTTACTTATGAATATGACATATTGAGCAAAAATATTCTATTATAGAAAGAAATCTGTAGCATCTTACGTATTTCTCGAGAGCCACAAGAATCGTATACAGAGAACCTCATTAACTTGCATTAATATATTTTTATACGTGTAGATATTCTATATTGATAGTAAAAAAAACGTAGCTTCGTGGAATATTTATTTCATTCAATCCGTCGAAAGCAAATTAAATTTAAATCCACTAATCATTTTTCATCATGCATTGTCTTCCGAGGTATCTTAATAAATGCTGTTTCAGATATTCAATTTTAAACCTTAACTATTTATTTTTAGCATCTACCGATACACATGTTTTTATCTTAATATCCTTTTCTGTATCAATGCACTGGGTATAAAAGTATACATTTCCTTTTACAATACTTTTCTTGACACGTTACGGCTGCAAGCAAATAGTTTCTCAAAAACTTGATTGACGGCCCGCTCCTTGACTCTTCGCAAAATCTTCCATAATAGAATATTGCAGCCCAAAAGAAACGAAAACGGTATTTTTCTCGATGTAAATAAATCGGTAACGGTGCGCCCATATTCGGCAATAGTAACACAAGTCGCAGCCAATCGATTTCGCCTAAAATATAATATCGTAATCCATCGTTCCCTCATAGCAGTACAACCTCGCTTTTGTACTAATTAATTACTATTAATTCTCTGCGCGCGCGGCGAGAGCGTTTTTTTTTTTTCTCCTCCCCCGGTTACTTTCAGTCGTGCGAAAACGCCGCGCTCGCGCAAAAGCGACACAATCTCGACAGGACTGCAGCGCGCGCGCACGTCCCGTCCGAGTGAAATAAAAGAGAAAGAAAGAGTCAGATTGGGGGGAGGGTGAGAGAGAGAGAGAGAGAGAGAGAAAAAAAGAGAGAGGCAGAGCAGCAGCGAAGAGCAGTAAGCAGAAAGGACATTTCGTCGCCTCGTCTATCCACCCGCGCACACCCCCACACCGTCCTCCATCCCCCAATTCCGTCGGTTTAATCCTCGAGCCCCTCCGCGCCTCGTGCCTCATCCTATTCCCCAAGAATCACTGGATCCCATCTGGATACTTGAGATTGAAACGTCAGATTCGCGCTGGGACGACGTCGACGACGACGACGAGACTCGTGCGCGACGCCTCTGCCACTGTTTCTTCTTCTTCTTCTTCTGCTGCTGCTGCTGCTGCTTGTGCTTCCTTTCTATACTACTCCACTCGGGAGTCGGGCGTAGAGTGGGAAGAAAGGAAGCGCGGGATCGAATATTAAAAAGTCGAATATTATAATTTGCGAAAGTCCTCTCGGCGCGATATAATAAAAAAGAAAAAAAAAAGAAAGCTAGGTACGGAACGTCGGTGGGAAAAAAATATTGGGGAACAGCCGGCGACTAACCTCTCTCTCTCTCTCTCTCTTGCTCCTCGGGATTGCGCGATTGCATAATAATACCGACAAAGGAAAAGAAGGTCGTATCTTTTTTTCGTCCCTCCCGTGAGCGCGCGCGAGAACTTCTTATACTTACTCTTTCCTCCCCGCGGGAGAAAAGATGATTTCGCGTTTCGATAAGTTCGAGCAGCGGCGACGGCGGCGAATTCTATCCGATGGCATGATCTTTATATCACGGGGGGGCCTTTTATTCTCTTTGTATAATGTATAAGCTCGCGAGACCCAGGCCGCCCACGTCTAATGAAAATCTTTCATGCCGACTACTGCTTTTTTTGCTCTCTCTCTCTCTCTCTCTTTCTCTCTCTTGCTTCAAGGCGCGTTAACGAGATTGGAATTTTTTCCTTTATCGGCCGTCGTGTCTGTATAAGAGCTCTTCGATTTCGGGCACGAGCCCTGTCCGTGGTCTCTTCCGAGCCTGCCGAGATATAAATTTTAATGAGAGAGACGTACACCCCGCAACGCTGCTACTCTCGAAAGCAATTTGTAATATCACGGTCTTTTGCTCTTGGCTCACTTTTACCTCTGTGTGTGTGTGTGTGTGTGTGTGTGTGTGTGTGTCTGAGCGTCTGCGCGTGTTTTTTTTTCTCTTTGAGCTCGACGCTAAATTGCCCCGAAATTCATGCAAATCGCGACTGCTACGCGGGGATTACAATGTAAAATTTGTGACTGATGGTCCGCATCGCCGCCGCCGCCGCCGCCGCCGCCGCGGCAAAAATTAAATTCGACAAACTTGGCCACGAGCGCTCAGCCACTCTCATTCTCTCTCTCTCACACACACACACTCACACAGTTCCGCACGCGAACGACGAAGACACGTGTCGCGCGTTAAACGAATTTAACTTTTATGCAGAAATATGCATTATGCACGGGGGACGACCGCCCGCACGACTCACTTGCATGCGACTGTATTCATGCGCGAGTTGCTGCTATATATATATGTATATACGTGGACGTGCGCGCGCGAGATGCATGTGTGTGCGCCGTGAGTGCGCGAGCAACAGGTTTGGCATAGAGAAGAGAGAGAGAGACAGAGAGAGAGAGAGAGAGAGAGAGAGATGGGCGACGGCGGTGGCGGAGGAGGAGGAGGAGAGACGCGGGGAGAACTAAGAGGTTAAGGCTTTGCGATGGATTAAGGATGGAGGGAAAGGACTCTTGAGGCTTACACAGATTTACCGTCGAGATCTCCGCGGTAATCGTGTCGCTAAAGTACGCGAATCGCGCGCTCACTTCCACCGGCTTGATTTTACTCCCCTACCGTTGCATTCGCTTCCTACTTTTCTTGCTTCCATCCTTATATATATATACATACACTCGGTGCATACACGTCTCTTACCTTAGCAAATTGTTTTCCTACGTATAATATATCTGTATGTTTGAGTCTGTGTGTGTATCTGTGCGTGTGTGTATCACGCAAAGTTGTGAAATTAGATTGATGCGAGATGGAAGGTCAATTTTCGTTCATTTGAAAGGAAACTGGGATGGTGAAGTTGGAGGAAGTTTAAAGTTGCCCCTGGACTCGAATCTCTTAAGAGCTTTTTTACAAAAAATTTCCGACTAACTTTTTCGATCGGGGCTCCAAAAAATATTGTTCTTAGCTCCGGTGGCACGGGTGAAATTTTCGTTTCGAGGGTTCTTAACGTTGAACGGGATGAAAATGGAAATCACTATGGTAAAAGACGAGCTTGTTTGTTTGTCAATAATCAAATCAAATGTTTAAGGGATGATGTTTCACCGTATATATGTTTCCTTTCAATTGTTGTTTCGTATGTTTATAATGCATTTTATATCGATGGTTTGTAAAAAGTATAGCTCTGGGGGTCGGTTTATAAAATGAATTATCTACAAGCAATTTGGTAGAAAGAAGACGTGAATAAGCAAATCAAAATCAATCACTTCGAGGACTACGCATTTATATGGTGGGACCGTCGAGTGATTTTTATTAATTTATTGATATATTATACATATACATATACATTACGTAGACATTATTGTACGAAATGCAGGCGATATTGATTTTAATACTGTACCAAAAAGGCAAAAGGAGACAATTTCGAGTTCAAATACTTGTACTGCATTTTGAACAGAAAAACTATACACTTTCAAATATTTTCGAATGAACTTCTTTATAAATAAACCAATCATTTGAATATCTATTACATAATTCAGATACCAGAATAACTGAATCTTGTTATTTACTAGAAATATTTGTTTAATAATGCTAATTATATTTTTTCATCATTTAAATTAATGCAACTATTGCAATATTGCTAGAACTTCTTTCGTTTGTACTTATAGAATTTAAATATTCATCTTAAAATTTTAATGCAATAAATTTGAAGAGCGCACCATTGCTTTAATTTTTATATTATACTTTGTATCATCATAATTTGATAATTATTAAATATAATTCTTCCATCTATTAAACGGGAAGTACACTTTTAATGGCATATTCGCTCTTTGTATGACGAATAAAATGTTTTATGTCTATTTGTAAGTTTGTGTTGATTTGTACGCACATAAATATAGTTTTAAAAAATTATTATACTCAAATCCAGCCACTTTTATTAATTGAAATAATTTTTTTAAATAATATTTATATGCGTTCAAATATCTTGCAGAATACAATGCGTATATCACAAGGGATGAGGTTAATCGTTATTGAAATCGTGATATTTGATAACTTAAGTGTAAGTAAAAAATTGTCTTTACATTAAATTATGAATATTTGTAAACTGGTGTTTTTCTAAATCTCTGAGAACACGTTTAGCGTTCATTTTATAATAAAAACTGTTAATTGTTATTAATTAAATGAAAAAAAAAAAAAGTCGAATGAAGTAAGCGTGAGCGGGAAAAAGTGTGCGTCGAAGTCGAATAGCAGCGCAAAGGACGCGAAGAAACCTTGTAAATATAAAAGTAAATTCACAAAATATAAATATAAGCGACATAAAGCTGTAGTTTGCAGTGCGACGAGGATAACCCAAAGAAGGTAAGAATTAAAAAAAAAACGAAGTCTCCGACGAGGTTATTTTGAATGTAGCAGGTTAAGGAGAACGAATTAATCTAACAATACTTGACCGTCTAGAAATAATGAAAAAAAAGCACTTTACAAGAACGAATTATTGCGAAGGTATACATGTATACATATATAAATACGAAAGAAATATAAATATATAAATATACAAAATAAGGCTAACAGGGAGAAAAAAAAAACAAAACAAACTATTGGATAACGAATATCACCATGTTATACGTTACACACAATGTATTATTAAACACTGTATATCTATGCTTTGCGACGTTGAGTTGAATATTGTTACCCGAATCCGAACGTGAGAGACTGTCGAGAGATTCCTATGTGATTAATTGACAACGGATATGTAATAAAAAAAATATACGAGAATGCATTTCTCGCAAAATCACACATTACATTTTGTTTTGCTTGAAATTCCCATTAATTGTGTTTTCTTTTCATTTTGCAATATCCTACATTTTAAAATATTATGCATTGCATAATTTACATTTTAATAGCAAATAGAGAATATATTTTTCGTATATTTACTGTTTATTATTGTTTTTAATTATTCAAATATTTGAAAAAATATATGGATTAGTAAAATATAATTTTATAATTTACACCCACACTGAGAGAAAAGATGTCTTGTATTTAATGATCGGCGTTAATTGATGGCGTTAATTGATTGTGTCATTTAATATTAGTGAATCAGTTATTAACGATTGATCCATGTCGGATTTAATATAAGTCACCTATTCAAGTAAATATTTATTAACAGTAGATGAATATTTAATTCTCCATATTCAAATCCACATTCATTAACAGTTAATCCACAGTCATTTACTGCAAGACATTTTTTTTTACAGTGCATAGATGATTTAAGAGTAACATAATTAGTTCTAGTTGTATAAATTGATGTAAGTGCGTAAGTATATATTTTTATTTTTCAAATCAACCTTATATTCTTTATCTTTTTTTTTTACTTTGTAAAGTAAATATGATCCTTCGTCAAGTTTTATAAATTTTAAATTTTATTTTCACAAGCGCAGACTTTCAAAAAGGTTTTATGAAAAATGTTTGTACAGAGGATTAAGACTTTTTAGATAACCATTAAAGAATGCCAGAATATAAAAATATGTACTGAATTTTTGCATGAAAAGAATTGATTTATTGTAAAAATTTTAAATGATATCTTTTTCTCAAATATGAATTTCACCGATAAATTTGAACCCTTATAATAATTCTTTATAAATAACATTTCTCAAGCTTCAACTATATTATCTTTTTAGTATTTGACAATTTTAATTCTACAGACTTTTATTTGACACTCGTTGTCTATAAAAAAAATTTCTGAGCCTGAATTTCAACCAGTTTTTTTCATATTATACTGAATTTTTCTTTTCTATAGGAGCGATTCTTTCAAAATGATGACAGGAAGCAGACTACATATGACTTTTGTGTTTAATGAATAAAACAAAGTAATTTAAATTAATCAATACAAAGCTAATATAATTGATTATAAGTTATTTAGTGTAAATTAATAGGAATAGAGAGTGCGTGGGTTGCTAAAACGCAGTTTTTTCAAGACACGCTCTTTTAAAGCAGCGCCAGGCCAGCGTTGATCAAATGTTTCAATCCGTTTGAAAATAACGCAGCAGCAGCTCGGCTTTCAATATTCGATGGCCGACGCGGAAGCCATCAAGCCCTGCCTATAATTCGTCGCATCACTCGACTGTCGCTCTTTCTCTTTCTCTCTCTCTCTCTCTCTCTCTCTCGCCCTGCAAAAAAAAGGAGGCTCGTACATCAAATATAGAGACTTTTAATCCGAGCAACGAGGAAAGCCTTTCACTATCTGCCACCCGAGAGGATCATCGATCTCTCTTTTTTTTCCCCCATTTTTTCAAACTCTCCGGCCAAGTTATCTGCCGGTCTTAAACAAACCCAGCCACAGCAGCCTTCCCCCTATATACGCGTCAGCTTTCGCGAACGAGTCGCGCATACCAATTAAGGATTAATAAATCCCCCACCGATACGTCCCTTTTACTTTGCACTGGATTTACGTGTAATAGTCCCTGCGACCTTCAATGAGATTATATGCTTAAATCCTTAAATTTGCCGACTGCTATTATAGCCTACTCCGTTTAGTTCAGTTCGTTCAGTCTATAAACGCTTATATTAACGTGCAATGATGCGAGATCAAAGTACACTTTACTTTGTATGTAATTTATTAAAGATATATGCTTTTAATTTTGAGGTAGATTCAAAAACACATTTTAAAACATGCTCAACAAATATTTACGTTGGCAGATGTAAAATTAAAAGTATGATCCGCTAAATTATTTTTAGCTTATCCTTCAACTTTTAATAAAGTATGCATATAATTTTCTATTACTTTATGTTTATGACTATTTGAATGGCAATGCCAGAATAGTATATTGTTACTATCGTCAAATGCATACTTACTTCAAAGCCCATTAATGAAATTTTGAAAGAACTACTTAATCGTTAGTTTAATAATTATGAAGTATAGTTAAAATTTTCAATTTAAACTTTAAAAGCTCTTATATATATGTACCTATATGATTAAATTGAAGAGAACATTAATTTAATTCTCCCTTTTTTTAAATTTAATCGTTTAATCAAAATTAATAAATTATAGAGTTGGGTATGTAGATTACCATTTTAATTTATTTAAAATACTTATATTATATAATTTTATTAATACAAATTATATTTTAATATATACATATTTTATTTTATACATATATAAATTTATTACCAATAGGAATATTTTTTATTTTCGCTATTTTACTTTTATAAAAAAAGCGTGCGATCGCTGTAAATAAATTATTGTATTGTAAGTGCATATCAGTCTTCAAGCAAATACCTAAAGTGCAGAAAATCTCAATAAATCAATCATTCAATTTATTGAAGGTTTATACTTCTAATCTCTTTATTTGTACGAGACTAATTGTAATAAAATATTGGGTGCTGAACTAAATAGTGTTGAATTGCATTCAAATCGCCAGACATTTGATTATTGTATTAGCGTAAATTAATTATCTTAATGAACTTACGTTTGACTAAATAAATATAGGTTTAAGCAGTGTCATATTAGTTTCATAATAATCTTCCTTCAGTTATCACGGATTGTACTTTGATTTCTGTACTAAATGATGTACATTAATTAAATTCCAAAATGCTTGAAAACTAATTTGGGCTTAATAATAAGTTTTAAGTCATTTCTTCAAATATTGTCAGATTACCGCGAGAAAACTACAATAACGCTATCGCATATACGCAACACCGATCATTATCATTGCACCAATTATACTTTGTCATTTAAGAGGCTGCAGAATTTACTTTACGGACATTTGAGTTTAATATAAATTTGTCAATTCTCAAAGTATACAGGAGGATCAGAATCTAGTTATCTCGAACTTTAATGCGTATTCATCTTCGTTCGGAGAAATTTTCATCTGAAGAACTTGTTAACTTAAGAAGCAATTGCGACTCCGTTACTCTCTCTCTCTCTCTCTCTTACTCTCTATGTCTCTGTCTCCTCGAGTGTTCCTTCAAATCTATTAGGCAAATTGTCGAATCGTAACGATCTCTTCTTCGCGGTGAGTTTATGCAGATCAGCAGTAACTTCTCTTTGACTGTACTATTGCGTATTTACAAGAGGTCGTCTCATGGAAGTCTAATCGATATAGCGCTTCAATTGGCGCTGGACATTCAATTTCGCCTTTGCCCCATCGAGTCGTGAACACTTCAAAAAGCAATTTCAAGGGTATATCTTATATATCACAGCGTTATCCTTCTTAATATTTTCAAAAGAAACTTTAAATAGTCGCGGGAAACACTCGTCGATGATTGCGCACATATGCAAAACGAGCAGAACTTTTTATAAAATAATTTATGCTAAACGCTAGTTGTATCGTATTAAATGGCTTATCAAATTATTTCAATAGTTTTATAAAATGTTTAGAGATTGCGTGCACATGCAACGTCGTGCCCCGCCCGTAAAATACCAAAACACACGCGTTATTTTATATTCTTGTGTCCTTATATACATACTAAGATATTTTAATAATATCTCTATAAAATTCTTAGCACGCAAGTTAACGTCTTGCTCTTCCGAGCGCGGTTGACGCGACGCGCGCCAGTCGTATTTTCTTTTACGGCCCGGTACCAGCTCTCTCTCTCTCTCTCTCTCTCTCTCTCTCTCGCTCCCTCTTGCCTTCTCTCCCTTTCTCTCTGATACTTTGCTAAACTCCCTCGTTCTTTTAACTACAATAGCCTTAATCGATATCTTTATCAAAGGACAAATTTCGCCCTCCTGCGCGAATAATTCAGGAGAGAAGATCCCCGAGCTCCTTCCTTCTTTCTCTTTTTTTTTTATATCCGCGACGCAGAGCAGAACATTCGTATGCCGCGTCGGTTGTGTGTATACGTATGTATACACACACATATATATATATAACTTGTATAGGTATATAAGGCATGAAAGTTTTGTTGCCAGAGGCCGTACAGCGACAACTTGATCGCCTCGTGCGTGTGTGCAATACACGTATAGCAGACGCGCGCGCGCACGTGTGTTTGTGTGTGTGTGTCTCTGTGCGTTTAGGGGACTGGAGAAGAAAAAATAAAGAGAGAGAGAGAGAGAGAGAAGGAGAAGAGGAGGGAAAAAAACAAAGCCACCAAGATCTTTTATGGCTCGTCATTATACCGCCAAACTTGGTAAGGGATTTTATATCAATTTTTATAGGATTTAGCATTCCCGAAACCCCCGATATCATCGCCGCGCGCGGGAATATATGTGAGAGGGAAAAAAGTCGAAAGAGAAAGAAAGAAAAATAGAAAAGTTGGAAGACGAACGGGGATGGAATAATGGACATGAGCTTTGAAAGAACGATTGCGCTAATTCGGTGCTCTGCGTAACAATGTTTTCCATTCTATACGATTAATAATGATAGCAGCAAATTATTTAACAATACTTATTTAATTTTATGATATTTGTTTTTAAAAAATAAAATTTAAAAAGTTTTTTTATTATACTCATCCGTAAAATGAGTAAGTTGTACATCAAAAACTGCACAAATGAAATAGAGAAGTTAAGTATTACGTTTAATGAAAAAAAAAAAAAAAAAAAACATCAACAACAGCATTACAAAGAACAATTTTTTTTTGGCTCAACATATTTTTATGACTTTTGAAGTTTGTAGATAAAACATTATTCTGTTAGCAGATAAAAATCTTAAAATTGTAAGTCAGCCAGTCTGTCGTTATGTATGCAGTAGTGTAAATCAAGTATAGTAAGACGCACGACTACAGTTTGTACATCTGTTACCGATCAAACATTCTGTTTTGCAATAATTTACATTCTAATTAATCAATGCTTATCCTTTATAAAAGAACTATCCATCGGTATAATTATAAAGCATTGCTAAAAATCGATTGAATCAAGATTAATCATTATATAGGAGCTGACACACGTAATTCCCAAAATGGTTACCAACCAATTATTCCCAGCTTCTGACATCTCCTTTAAGCGATCCAGACTCTGAAAATTGTTTCGCAGCACGTAATGGGTGAAGAACGGTTACGCACAGAAAAATCCATGCCGAATTCAACGATTCCCAGGGTATAGACCTGCAGGATGTACAGGATAGCCGCGATGCCTCGAACTGCCCGAGGGACGTACCCTATACATAAGAATATCGAAAGCTGGGGTGGCGAAACACATCCCTGCCACGCACATACACATGTAGCAACTTGCAAAAGAGAGAGAGAGAGAGAGAGACGATGTACCACTATAACGGCTGTCTAACTTCTTCCTCCAACAAATCCCTCACGTGCGATGGACGGACGGAACTCGAGTCCACATATTTAGGCTCCCCCTCGGTCAGTTCTCTATCTTCTCCTCTCCGTCTCTCTCTCTCTCTCTCTCTCTCTCTCTCTCTCTCCCTTGGACGAATCCTCGGCGCATTACGTGCCGGCAAAGGGAGACGTATAACTCGCTCTCAATCGCTTTCGCGTATATACCTCGAAAAATAATGGATGAGGATCAGCGGCGAGTGGAAGCAGCAACCCTTTCTGATCGCGGTGAATATTTTTCACGGACTCCTGGAGCGCGCGATCACAGCTGTAAAGTAATCTATCTCGGCTACAAGCACATACGATACTTTTATATCGCTCATCTGCGGAAAGAGAGCGAGCGCGTGGGTGGCCGCTTGCGGCATCGTCGTCGAAAACTTTCCTGACGATGGGAAAATTCATCAAGGAGAGGATGACGATGGGCCGGCCTGACGCTGCTTCCATGCTGTGCAAGGCCGAAGGAAAAACTTTGTGTGGCTCGCGCGAGCGGCACGTGCGCGTCCAGCCTGCCGTTCTTCTGTTATTATACTTTTCGGTACAAGGCTCCGATGTGTACATGTATACGAAGCATCCGTTCGAGCAATGCAATAACAATCGGCTTTTATGACGGTTCGAGACCACACGCGCTGGCCCTTCCTGCCGAAGCTTAGTTTTTTTTTCCTTTTTTTTTGCCGCGTTCTGTCCTGTGTGTGTGTGTGTGTGTGTGCTATATACACGTTAAAAAATAAATCCGCTTGCGGGAACTGTTCTCTTTTTTGTTTGGAGAGTTACGCGCGACATTTTACATATGTAGATAAAGCTGAGAGCTAAAAGTTAATGCGGCTGCCGAATATTTTATTGATGTTTGAAAACAATCGGGCCGCGTCGAATGGTTTCTTGGCTTCTCGTCGTGATGTGCGCGACTGTATAGCAGTCCCGGCCCGTGTGCAACTTTGAACAGGTCGTTCGGACCGTAGCGAGCGTTTGATAAATTTTTTATCATAGGTTCGATTTATCGAAGCCGCAGATTCTCGGCCCGCCGGGAAAGCCTGGAAATTTGCGATTGCGGGATTCGTTTAATGGGCCAACGATCGACTGTGCAATCGCTTTCTTGTCGTCTTTACACACCCGCGATAATCAATCGTATTTAATGTTATCGCGTATTGACATAACGATAAGCAAATTTTCATAGTTTAATGTATGTATATATATACACGTAAAGACTTTGATTTTAAAAGAATAGAAATTTTTTTCATGTTTTACGCCGGCTTGAACTTGCTGCAAAGTTTATAAAGGTTGTCTTATAAACCAACAACGCACTCTAGCAAAAATAATTGCATGTACAGCGCGGCGCTTCAAAGAAGTAAATTTCGCGCCTCTAGACTACACAAAAACATCTTTCAATGTGTGATAATTTAGTAGACGTATAAGATTTTGGAAAAACGCAGATTTTATTTACTTACTAGTTGATTTATAATACTAAATATATTGTAGAATAGATACGAACAACTTAAAAACTAAGAAATATACACATGCGTTAGTGGAAAATACTTGAAAATACTAACAATTAAAAATTTTATAGAGTTATAGCCTATAACTGTAAAAGATTTTATACAACTTTTAACAGATTTGAACCAGTCTATTGAAGTGATTCGAGATGGAAAGAAAATTCCACAGCCCTTTAGTTCGATTTAAAGTAGAATAAAAGCCAATATTGGAATCGAAGACCCTTCCACCACGACTCTATATAATTTCTTAAATTATAATTCAATTTTATGAAAGCTCCAAGAAGCCGAAAGTTTAACTTGAATATTTTCTCTATAAGAAATTTAATCTTGTGTTTACATTATAAAAACAAAAAAATCAAATCATAGTTTATTATTCGATCAATAATAAAAAAATATATAATGATTGGTGTTTTGTTTTTCAAGTAAGTCAATACTCTCGATTCGTACCTTATTTTTTTCATGCTCGAATGAAGATCGAATCTTTTCTCCGCAGTTCCACGACAAACGTCGTTAGTTGCGGAAACCGTCTCTGGAATAAAGTATCTCAAATCTCTCGTAAAGTGGCTTCATCGTTTACTCCTGGCTCAACAAGTATACTCCCTACTTACAATATACATATACACAGAAAACAATCCTACAGAAATTTGCTTGTACACGATACCAAAATCACATATCCTGTTGAAAGTAAGGTACATATCACGTATAAGAAGGAAGAAAGAAGTAGAAGAAGAAGAAGAAGAAGAAGAAGGAGAAAGAGAGAAGGGGTTATTGGGTAGACGCTCGGCTGCTACAACACGTTCATACATATACACAGGGGCACAGAGAAGCAGCGAGACCTAATAAAGCGAACAAGCGCCTTATGGAAGATGAAGGGGTACTTGACGGTCTGCTGTATATGCGAATGCGCGAGACTGGCTTGGCTATATATTTATACTCGGTTAGATGCTTCGAGGGGGTGGCGGCGGTAGGAAAACCGGGAAGCTGGTGGAGAGAGAGAGAGAGAGAGAGAGAGAGGAGAAAGTCTCGGCTTCTCGCCTCGAGCGCTCCACAGCGGAGACTTTGCCGCAGCAGTGCAGCCGCGTATTACCGCACGGAGGTGAATGCGGTCGGATTTAATTCGTAATGCGTCACGATGCCTCTCTCTCTCTCTCTCTCTCTCTCTCTCTCTCTCTCTCTCTCTTGACAAGCACGGCGGCTACATCAAGAATTCAAAGTGAAGTCTGTTATATATACCTAAGAGTACGTTATTTCTTTTATAAGCGTTATACCCTTTTTTCCCTTCTTTCTGCAAGGTTAATCGCGACAAATTGTGCGAGTGACGATTGTTTCCGCGGATTTTGCGCTTATACAACGATATTGTTCGCGGGGATTAAGCTCGCGTGGCCTAAACGAGCGCCGAGGTTTTCATAAATAGTTGAGGGCAGAACTGGCTAAAGCAGTTATACTCGGCCTTTTCTTCCTTTCTTCTGACTTTCTTTCTCTTTTTTGCTCTCTCTCTCTCTCTCTCTCTCTCTCTCTCTCGCTCTCTCTTTTCGCGGAAGGCTCATAAATACTTAAATTTTGCCGGTTAGAGCGAGGCAGGCAGGCTTACAGTTGTTGTAAAGGTATTTCGCGAGATAAGCGGTTTAACATAGCTGCAAAAGAAATACTTTTATAAAGTCGGAAGGGAAGTTTGCGGCCCCTTTCCGCCCTTTCGTTGGGCCAAAAGTTAACAAGAGCACGTAACGAATAATTATAGAGTCTTGGTCGGGGGGTAAGGGTGGATAAAGGAGTTGGAAAAATTTAATAAGAGCGCGCGCGACGAGGGGCCGGCCCCGCGCGCTCTTTTTACCTGCCGCGAATGCCCGAGCGAAGCGCCGGAAAGTAGATGAAGCCTGAGAATGGTCGGACGCGTGATTAAAATATAAAGAAGTGCTTATAGGCACCCCCATTGTATTTGTACAAGAGTGCAGCTGCGGTGGCGGACGCGTTTGTTCGACTCGCGGCTACTCGACAAAACCGAGAAGGTCATTGTTTACAATGGCTTTATTGTGTCTCTTCTGTGTGATAGCTTTTGTCGGATGATTCCGCGCGGTTCCTTTTGAGCCTCGCATTGTGTTGCTGAATCGAAAAGTCAGAGTGCAATTATTTGCAGGTTCAAGAAAAGTGCATCATCGCTGTTTATTTTTACAATAAAATCCAATATTATGTACATATACGCTATTACGATTATATCCTGTATAGACACTATTTTTCAACTAGCGCCCGCGGTGTAGAGAAAAGAAAATTGAAGTTTAATTACTTTTTTATGTGAATAGGCCACGCATCAAAGGTGTTCACAGGGAAGAGGTGCAACTGTAGAACAAGCCAAGACGAAGAGTGCCACCGCACCTCAATTTCCTCGCCTCGGTATGAGCATAGTGCGAAACAAGCCAAGAAATTGCCAAGCCCTCGCGGCCACTGCGTTTTATACAAAAGAAATTAAAAAATTAATCCGCTAGACACAATCAAGCCTTTCCAGCTTTCCCCAACGCGGCGGCCCGTCGTAAAAAACTCCCCGAGAAATCTGGTGGGAATCGTGCGCTCGGCAATCTTTCGACGTGCACCGCTGCCTGGCGCCTTCCGCTTAAGATCGGAAATAACGTTTCTCCCGACTCTTCTCTGCTTCCGCTGATACGTTCTCTCTCGTCTCTTCTTCCAGCTCTCTATATGCCTTTCTCTATCTTTTTTCTTTTTTTTTTTTTTGGACAAAAATGGCAATCGAAATCGAAACAGCGAAAAGGAAAAAAAAGGAGCATAACGGACGTAATGAAGAGCACTCGTCCAGACGAGCTGTTGCTACGTTGCTACTACGGCTGGTCGATTTTTCATCAGCGTCCGAGAGGCGGGCCGTACTGAAGCTTCGGCGATTTTGCACAATGTGACTGCCATAGAGCGAGAGAGCGAGAGAGAGAGAGAGATGAAGATAATCGGGGAAGCCATATCACAGTCCACATGACTTTCACTCTCTCTCTCTCTCTCTCTCTCTCTATGTCTCTCTCTGGTGTTCGCTCCTCGTCTTTCAACCCCATACAATGGACCCAGGAATCATCGTGCCGATCCATTGTCTTTGCCGCCAGCGTGCAAAGAGGGGGTGTGTGGCTAAAATGATGTTGTCGGCGGAAAATGTGTGTACAGGTATACACGTGCGCGCTATGGAGAATGCGAAAAATTAAAAATAAAAAGTACAACATGACGTTTGCTGCGCGTACTATATGTTATAGCTCGTTCGTCTGTCTGTAGACGTTGTATTGCAGCGAGCTGGGAAAAAAAGTTTAATTGCAGAAAAATCAGTTGGCTTTTTTACTCTAAACTGAGCCGCTGCGCATTTTTATACTTATTCATAAACTTTAGCTGATCTATTCTAAGACGGATAATTGAAGATTATAATAGAGGTACAAAGATTACATTCTATTTGAATAGAAAATTATTCTTATACCTATTGCAAAAATTAATTTTTGAACATTTATATTTGGAAGATGTTAATCTTGAAAACATAGGTCTATTCTTTCAATTCCCTTAAAGACTTCTTTGCTTATACATTTGACGTTCAACCTTCACCTCTGAAACATAAAAAAATGGACCAGCATTAAAAAATTATTCGAACGAATCTCAAAACTGAGTGCACGCTGAGCTTCCACAGCTGCCTTTTCCATTGTGAGCCGCGAACCGTATTCAAGAAATATCTTGACACGCTTATATATTTCACCGCCCAATGACTAACCGAGTACCGTGAACTCTATATAAACTAGCATAATAAAAAAAAAAACACTCAATTAATCAGACTCTCTCGGCTACACGCACAAACGTCGAGGCCACATTGCTCAGAGGCAGAGAGAGAGAGGGAGAGAGAGAGATTGCTACAGGACTTTATCTGTGTGTGTACCATAAGGGATAGAGGTTCGAACGTTCGACGCATAGAGCGCTCGCAGAGCCACTTTCGAGTTTCGCGGTTGGAGATTACAATTCGAATTCCAGAGCGTCGACCGGGCCGAACTGGCGTGGCACTCGAGCTTTCACTCTCCCTCTCCCTCTCTCCCTCTAGGGCTGGCAGCTTCTCTCCTCTTTCTCTCTCTCTCTCTCTCTCTCTCTCTCTCTCTATCCCCAGCGCCGAGGCAGCAAGTGGCCCATCGACGTATAGAGCCCATCCGGCATGGATCCTGCATATAGGGATCACAAACCAGGCTGACAGTGTGGATTGTGCGCCGCTGCCGTTGGCCCCGTTCCTTCCTTCCAATGTGCGCGCGCGTACCGCGGATTCTGATGGAATTGTAATCGCGGTTGCGTCGGCGTTGCGCGGGAGCAAGAGTCCCGATCCAGCTTGGATTCCATTTTAATTAATTTCCAGTCCCTCCTACCCGGTCAGGAGGAGGATCGCGCGTGTCCCGGATCGACGCGCAAGCTCTGCGTCCGTTGCGCGTGCCGATCATTGCTCTCTGTTTGTGAGCGTATCGTGTAAGTTGTGAGCCGATTCGACGTTGATGGCAGCAGCCGTTTTCACGATCGTTTGCGATCCTGTATAGTCCTGCACTGCAGCGCTTTTGTTGTGCGTTTCGATCAATGCGGTTCGCCATGCTTTACCATCTCGATTTACGCTCGATGCGGACGCGCCTGCCAGCTTCTGATTCCTCCAGCCGATTTTCTTCAAGATAATGCGGAAGATATCGTTCGGAAGATCTGTTAATGATTAACACTGGTCCACTAAAGAAATAAAGGGTCTGAACTAGAATCAAGACATATGCCTTCTTTTCGAGGTGCTAATTCCCAATCTAAAGCAAAAATAGGAGGTTTTCCAAACCGATTTTGAGATATCTTATGTTTACAAAAATCTCGAGAATATCTTAAATTATGAAGTTGAAAACTCTTTTTATTTGGGAAGTGGCATTGTGAAGTGATCAAAAGACCCTTGAAAATCAAGCATTCAAAGCCATACTTGTTTGTTCAACTTTTTATTTTTTTCATTAATATGCAAAAATTATTTGTAAACCACTTCAAAATTTAAAAATTGTAACAAAGGCTTATAAATTTAACTTTCTTATTTTTTCAAATAAAATCGCGTTTATATAGTAAAACGTACATGTTTTATTTTGATTCTTAAAAATAAATCTATTTAATCAATTAATCTCTTCAAGTACCCGGGTAAAAATGATTTATATATAATTATATATAATCATATATACAGCAAGATCTATGCTAGCACGATACTGGAGATATCAAATTTCAAGAACAAGATTAAGATTAAGAATGCAATTTGCGATTTTCTGATTTGACCTGGTAACCAAGTTACCAGGATACAAGTACAAATTTGAGCGGATTGCAGGCTTTATCTATTAGTTTTTTAAGCTAGTTTTAATTGTTTTTTAAATTTTTAAATTTTAGTTTATATAGAGCCAGACCAGCGCGCAGGATTTCATATCCTCTGCTGGATTACTTCATTGTAATGTAAACTTTGTGCAATATTCTCTGTAATTATTGTATATACTCTGGTTTAAATAAATAAATAAATAAATAAATAATTATTTATAATTATATATGATTATATATGTATATTGTCTCTATATAACTATATACGATTAAATGCATTTATATATAGAATTATATGATCATACATAATTATATGTAACTATACATTTAATGTATATAATTTTCAACTCAAAAGTTTTCAGTTTCACTTACGTACTTTCATACGCAGCTGTATATAGTTATACATAGTTATAAAAAATCATATATAATTCTATAAAGTCATATATAACTATGCATACCCGAAGCAGTGAAAAATCAGCGCTTCGGGTATACGTATAACCCTCATGATCAAAAAATTTTTTAGAAAGCTCAAATATCTAGTATTTGAACAATATAAAATCTCTTCAAAGGTTAAAATTTATTAAATAAAATAGTATATTATGACATTGGTGTGGAAGGTGATTATTTACCAAATGAGACGTTTTCACACGAGCGAAGCGAGTGAGAAATGTCGAGTGCGATTAATAATCACCTTACACACGAGTCTCATACGATATTTTATCGCACGAGACCAGAAAAAAGCGGCGAAGGTGCGATTTTTAGATTAGAGTGCGATAATAAATATTTTTTGTGATTGTGCATTATTTTTCACGGTTGAACATTATATATAATTGTATATGTTTATATACAATCGTATATGATCATATATAATCATATATCATCGTGTACAATTATATAGAGACAATATCCATATATAATTATGTTCGTTAGTTACTGTTTTAGCTGTCATTGCAAACGAAAGTAAATCGCACGTATCTATTAAATAAATAAGATTAATTTGGAGAAAAATAATTCTTGTATTTTTATTATGTTTCCCTTTCCTGCTTAAGTTCATGTTCCAATCCGGAACATGGCTGATACACTTTTAGGACACCCACTTCAAGCTACTGATCCCGATACTGTTATTATATAACCGAGTATTACAAAATGAAACGTGATTTGTTTTTTAAAAAGAGGAAAAAACCTTATTGAATAAATCATTGGAAATCCAATCCTATAAACCAACTAAAAGTTTATTACTATGCTTTGTTGCTACTTTTCCAACCTTGAAGAGATGTAGATGAGTGGAAAGGTACTGCAGATACTTATGCTAATGCATTTTTTAAAAAGCAATTTGAATTAGCTGAAGCTATGAAATACCACGATAAGTGTAAAACTATTGAAGATGCT
>UELU01145553.1:10954-25138 GCA_900490025.1 Megastigmus dorsalis | reverse complement strand
GGGGGGGGGGGCATATCTGCCCCTAGGGGATGAATTTTCAAAATCTGACCTCAGATTCGTGATCAGCGACCCCAAAAATTCCCTATATAAAGTTTTCAATAAATTTCACAGTATTGTTTAATTTTTGAAATTTTTAACATTTTGTTATACCGTACGCTGCCGGGATTCGCCATATGGCGCGCATTCCTGATTTGCACACATCCACCCTTGATTGGATCCTATCTAGCAGGCCTCAGAATACTTTTATATGGGGAAAATTAATTTTTCATTTTGTCAAAATCCCGGCAGTCTAAAAGTTAACTGATAAAACCTGTTTTATTTTTTAATAAAATTGAATATTTAAAATTTAACCTTTCTATGTCCAGATTTTACTCTTTAGAGTTTAGAGTCCATGGCCTAGCTACTGAACTTTCCCTATTCCTCCACTCTACTCAAAATGAGGCCTGTTCATGGTCTTTAATATTAGTTCTGAACTTCAATTCTGGGTACCAAAAAATACTTTTCAAAGTTTCAGCAAAATTTCTTTCCCGAAGATGCTGGCTTCCTCTTGTTAGTATTAGTCGTTATGTTTACACTGTTACAATTGACCATATCTTTACATATAGGCATTGTCTAATAGGTACATTACTCTTGGTATATTATAGTTAAAAATCTCTGCTGTGCTTATCTGAAGATATATCGCAGAATACTGTTTTTACTACTATATTTAAATATACAAAATGTAAATTTCAATAAAATTTTACTTTCGTCAGATAGGGTATTGTGATGTGCACACTTTACGCGTGTTGTCACGGGTTCTTTTGGATTCGAATCATGCGTTTTTACCCACCTAAATACTTGTCGTTTATTCCGACATAATAACACGCATTGGTCATTACATGTAAATGTCAGACAAGTGTGTTTATGAAAACCCCGCGTGGAGCCGAATATAGTAATACGCAATGACTACTATATTAGCTCTCAGGGCTTTGTGATTGTTTACCTGCGCTCGCTGCCCCACAATAAATGCACATTGATTTGTTGTGTTCTCGCAGGCTCAGGTAACAATATTGACTTTCTTCCTCTTCGTAAATAACATGCACTCATTGGCATGCTATTTAAAGAGGTAGAAAGTGTCGTTAGTCTTTTCGTTCGGGCCGTTTGGGTTTACGTAATTTAAATTGAGCCGTTTGGAATTTATATTTGCTAGCGAAGAAGAGTGAATCATACATAGCGTATATTGTTATTATTTACTCTCCTGCGTGTGTGCGGACTACCGGTCGCTCGATAGGTCGCGCGTCGTCGCGCTTGTTTCGGCGTTGTTCGAGAGACTTAAGCTCTCGCAGAGCTCCGAGACGGTTGGTTTTTCGGGTGTGAGAAGGAAGGCTGGTGTATTGTTTGTATCGTCGAGTCATTGAAGCTTAGAATAAACGCTTTTTCAATCAATCACATCGAACGGATTCTATTCTCCTCTTCATCGCTCCTTTCCTCTTTTTATTCAACGTTAAAATTCATATGGTGGTCATTCAAGCTTTCAACATTCTCAGTAAAGTTTCTACCACTTTTAGTTATTTGTTAGTTATTTTAGTACTAACCCGTACCAATCTGTTCTTCCCGGGAGCGCGCAATGGCTCAACCGAGTACTCCAGATGACAAGGTTTCCTTTAAGCGATAGATCGGCCGCCGCGTAATAGGTCGACTTCTCCGATTCGCATGTTAGTGAAGAGAGGAGAGACGACCACAGAAAAGAGAAAATTGTATATATTGTCAAATGTATATATTCTGGAATCGCCTCTACATTGTCTCTTGAGCTAATGCTGATTTTCTGTGTTTCTTCTTCTCCTATAGCATGATGCCGGCTTGACTTGGGTTTCTCTTTCTGCTCGCTCCGTGGAAATTAGTCCTTTTTCCTCGGAATTATGTTATTATTTCTTAGTATTTTCTATCCTTTTCCGCTTATTGGTATTAATTTTTACTTATTATACTTTTCTCTTATAATTACAGTTATACTATAATATATTTTATATATCGGACGTCACAGTATATACCCAACGTGCAATAAAGAATAAATCAAACCAAATCAAATCTCTCTCTATCCGCTCGACCTCCGCGAGCCAAAGAATTTTTTTTTAATTTAATTAATTACTTAATTTATAGTTAAGAAAAATTAAATTTTATAATAACCTTCATTGTTTATTCAAATAAAATTTACAGAATTGTTTTATTTTTACAGAATATGGCTGATAGTTTGGATTCTGCAATTAATTTCAAAGAACTTTGTGATTTGTTCGAAAAGATATATAATGCAAAAGGATCTCAGAAAGTCGAAGTACTTCAAAGATTCATACGAAAATGTCGCGGTTTCGGGAGAACATTAAAAACCAAGTTTCCAGATGCGGTAAGACAATAAATATCTTGTGTATAACCGTTACTAGATTAATCATAAAAATAGAAAGAAACAATAACGTAAAATAATATTTCACGTGTATAAAATTTTATTAACATTTTCTTAAATCTTTATATTATCGAGTAGTAATGCACCGGCTTTTCCCTTTAAAAATAATTTGATTTATTTATAACTTGCAAAATATTATAAGTGAAGCCTCCTAAAGAGATTAAAGTCTGTTAAGTAAATAAATAGATTAGATTCTGTATCTTTATAAAAAGATTTTAAAAAAATTGAACTTCTAACGAATGTAAGATGATCTATAGTAAGTTTATAAAAATTGGAATATTTGATTATCATCATGTTATTACATCATTTATTTAATTTTCAATGATTTTTTAATGTGCACAGAATACTTCCCTGTTCCCAATTATACGATTGCTGCTTCCGAATTTGGAGCGCGAACGAGGTCCTTATGGTATGAAAATAAAAAATTTGACTAATTTATATATAGACGTATTTTGCCTGGGAAGGAACAGTCCTAACGCCGAGAAGCTGAAGAATTACAAGTAAGAAAGCTGATGGTTCACTATTTTATTTTAATAAATATACAAGCCCGGTCCTGTTGAGTTCAGCATATTAAAGGCATTTAAGATATTTGACTATTCTCGGCATTTATGTATATATAATTATTTAAACCCCATTGTTTACGTACAAAACTCACGTGAATAATATATATATATATTACAATATAAATTCTAATCGATGCTTTTTAGTTTTTGCATGGCGATAGATGATATTGTCCGTATTAATTTCAATATCATGTTGTATATTCATTGAGGTTAAACCAACTAGTCTATCGCGAATCATCGTAGATAATTAGATAATTTGTCGCAAGGAGTTTTAATAAAACATGAACCGTAGGGTAGCTGAGAGTAAAAAACGCCGCGAGAAAGAGTAAAATGTACGATTTACTGTTTTAAAAAGTAAAGTAAAGTCTTTCAAAAGAAGTTTGAATAACACATGAATTAATATTCTACTCTTTTAAAAGAGTAAAATGTTAATAATCTACTTTATAAAAGAATAAAATGCTAATATTCTACTTTATAAAAGAGTAAAATGTTAATAGTCTACTTTATATAAGAGTAAATCGAAAATTTAGTCTTTCTAGCGGCATTTTTTACTCTTTTAGGTTTAGAGTGTGTACTACAGATATTTCCCGTTTCTAGCCCAGAACTTTCAGTGTATCTTCGATGTGAGATCAATTTGGATTTTTTGGAAATAACAACGCAATTGTTGACTTAATTTTTGAATGGATAACAAGATTCTTGACTATCCTCGGCCTTTTTATACATAATTATTTAAACCCTCAGATTTGACACCGAATAACTCTATGTTTTAGAGTTCAGTATTTTATTGCCAAAAATATTCTTTGACACACATTTTAAATACAATTGTACTTAGATGAAAAAAATTAACTAAACCCTAAGTTCTTACACTATAAGCCCGGCGCTCCCAAGTTTATGAAGAAATTTCATTGAAGCTAACTCAATCCAATGCATAAGTAGTATTTTGTTAGGTAAAAAACTAAATACTGAACTCTAGGGTATCGGGTTGCTAGGTGTAAAAGCTTAGGGTTTAAATAATTACATATAAAAAGGTCAAGGATAGTCAACTATCTTCTTATACTGTTGAAATTCTCAAATCAAGTGCGCTGGGCTTATGGTATAACAACTTAGGGTTTAGCTTATTTTTTTATCAAATTGCACGTAAAATCTGTCCGTGAGACTATCATTTTCCGCGATAAATATTTAACTCGAAAGAATTGTTTTATTGGATATAAAAACCTAGAAATTGGTTTATTTTTATTGTATCTATCTTGAATCTACAATATAACGATCAAGGAACTTTTTTTGTCGTTAAAATTTTCAACTCGAGAGAATCGGGTTATTAGGTGTAAAAGCTTGAGGTTTAAATAAAATATACACAAAGGCCGAGGATAGTCAAGAATATTTTTATGCCTTTAAAATTGTCAACTCGCGAGAGCCAGCCTTATGATGCAACAGCTTAGGGTTTATTTAATTTTTTTTTATCTAATTGCATTTAAAATCTGACCGCCAGAGTATAATTTTTCGCATTCAAGTGTTCAACTCGAGAGTATCGGGTTATTAGGTATAAAAGCTTGGGGCTTAAATAATTAGGTGTACATAATATAAGGGCCGAGGATAGTCAAGAATATTTGTATGCCTTTAAAATTCTTAGCTATAGACCATCGGGTTATTAGATTTAGGGTTTACGTAATTATTATAAAAAATATTAAGTAATTATGTATAAAAAGACAGAGAATAAAAGTGAAAATAAAAATCAATTCATGGAGATGGTTTTGAGCTTTCCTCCAGATTTCAGTGCTATAAAGTATGCAGAAGCTTTGTAAGAAGAGTTATTTTTCAAATTAAAATTTCAAATGAGTGCGGGTAGTGATCACTTCCGCCCCCCCCCCCTTGGATCTGCCCCTGCGGTTCATGTTACACTTTTTTTGGACGATTTTAAGAATTATTCTACTAACGAACGGAACAATACCCATTTTGCCTTCTCAAATCTCGACGCTGCTTTTTATGTGCACATTTTACAAAAATTCTAAATACAGTGTTTCCGATAGTATAAGGTTACATCTTTCAAATACTTCATCAAAATTAGTCTAGCGGCCGATTTGAAAAAGTTTACGCACATTTAAAAAAAAAGTTACTATTTACTAAGTATGATACTTTTTCAAATTTTCGATATATTGAGTTAAAAAAGTTTTGCTAAATAATGGCAAATCAGTGAAAAGGTAGCTATATTATCTACTATTTAAACGTCTACTGCTCTTCAAATATTGAAAATGGTGCTTTGTCAAATTACAACACTCGCAATTATTCGCACTTGCAGAATTTGAAAATGTACAAAAACTAATATCGAGCAGCTCCTCGTTTCGCAACGAATTTTAATCCAGCCTTTTCACTTTATATGTACTTTATAATCTGTCTTTCACTGACTCACAGAAAACTTCATTCATACTTTCAAATTGACAAAAAAAGATGCAGCTCTTATTTAATTTGAGTTAAGCCTTCAAAACTAGATTTTTGCCTCTTCTGTTTGAACAGGCTAACTGAACAGGCTATAGCTATCAGTCATTGCGATGAATTTTCGTGTAAAAAAAGTTACAGCAATACGTCAAGTCCTTATACCTATGCTACGAAAGTTTTCTCGTACCTTTTCATCCTAAAATTGTTATCTGAAAAAAAAATTATAGATATCTTTACAATAGTATATCATAACATGATTTAACAATAATCTAGAAGCTTTAAGAAATGAAAACAGTTCACAAAATTACTCTAATTTTGTTAAATATTAACGCTAATATTAAAAAAATGATTTTTAAATCATAACGGTCATGCCGACATTGCATTGGTTGTTTATTGTCTATCTTTAATGATACCTTTTTAAATTAACCACTAAGTGAACAAAAAAACAATGACACAACCTCAATATACACGTATAACTTATGTCGGCAGATAATATCTTGAAATTTTCTACGGCTACGTATCTTACGATTGGTGATCTAAAAGAGAAACTTTTTTTCTGTCATTTCATGTATTTTTTATTGCTAAATAAATATAAATGCTTCGCAAATAATCAACTTTACTAGTTTTTTGCCTCAGTCCCATAAGAGTCAATGCAAAAAGTAAAAATTTCAAGTTCGAATTTTATCAAAATTTGCACGGGAAGGGGGTAAAAAAAGGATATCATGAGATTCAGCAGATCTTAAATTATTAAAGATATTATAGCTAAGTGCATAAAAATTCATGCAAGAGCCTCCTTATTCAAAATTATTCAAGTTATTATCGATATTAAAGTCTTTTAGGCTGATTTTTAACGGCTTATTTATTATGGAATTTGATAAAAGACTTACAATTTTTTGTATTTTTGTTTGAAATATAATTATGATATCCGTTGATACTCTTAAGAAAAACATTTTAATAAAAAAAATTAGTACTACATTAATTATTTTGAAAATAAAAATATATTAATAGGGACTTTTAGACTGTGCAACGCATATATTATAATAAACTTGTTTTCTTTTTTTTCCTTATTAGAATGACACTTAATGCAAGTAGAAACAATGATTTGGCAGAAACAATTTTCTATATGATGCGCCCTCGACTTCAAAGTGATAATAGCAGCCTGACAGTGCAAGACATCAATACATTCCTTGATAATGTCGCAAAGTGTAATGAATCAAATCAGCGCAAAAATGACCTCTTTACGTATTTGATGCGCAAAATTACCGCAATAGAACTGAAGTGGCTTACACGCATCCTATTGAAAGATATGAGACTTGGGTTGGCCCAGAAGAAGGTTTTTGAAGGTAAATTAATTTATATTAAAGGAATGTGCCAGAATTAAAAAATCCTTCACCATTTTTTATTCGTCAAGTAATAAATGCACTTGAATTCAGAATACGGTGTGATTTGGGTTTGTATATTTTCAGCGTTTGATAACTTCCTGAAAAAAAACTAGCTATTACATGGTGTATATTTTTGGGGCTAGAATTTTCCGAGAATTGCATTAAAAATTTTTAATGTGATAAAAATATTTTTTATTATAAAAAATCTTAAAATTGAAATAAACAATTATGAAGTGTGGTCACTACGGGCTAAGGCTACTCAGACGTAATAAATCAATCTTCATTAGTAAAATTTTATTTTTTTACTTGAATTTGATTTGCTAATTCCAATAAAAATACCATCGACAATAAATCATATTTCAATTTTCATTATTCATTTCTTCAAATTCAGCAATACATCCTAATGCAGAGGAGTTATTTAATGTCACGTCCAGTATAAACCGGGTTTGTGACAAATTTTCTAACTTGGATGCTGACTTTGAATGTGCGATCGAAATAGAAATTTTCTCACACGTCAAGCCTATGCTTTTGGAGAGGTTTAAAATAGAGAATATCGCTAAACTGTTTACAAACGAGGATCATTATTATGTACAATCAAAATTTGATGGCGAAAGATCCCAAATTCATATGAAGAATGGAAAATTTAAATATTTTACGAGACAAGGCTATGATATCACAGATAACACAAGCTATGGCGAAACTGCTGATTCAGGTATTCATACTTACGACTTTAAATTTGAACTCTAAATAATTTAAAAGTAAAATACACTGAGATTTCCTATTGGGGCCCTTTTGGGAGTTCAATTTTATACCCAAAATTTCCGACGAATTTAGTAGTAATATATATGTGTGGAATTTCGTATGTTTATAAGTATCCATATATAGTTATTACCTCAATAAACGGGAAGGATGTGGAGTCACATTCAGATACATATACTCCCTGTGTCCTTTTTATATGTCTACACTTTTACGCAAGTTGTATGAAAATAATTTACATTCGACACATGCGCTGAAGTAGGCCTTCCGATTTCTCATAAAACGAACGAATTAGTTGAAAAATTCATAATAATAGACTTTATTCATGACTAAGTGTGAGCAAAATTTAAAAGTGGTTACCGACTTAAAATTTGGGGGTAAAATTGAGAAATTCAAAAATTTTTAGGCTTTTATGGAAATAGGCTTTTTTAGATGCATTATTTAAATTTCTCTCACCTATAAAATTCAAGACTCTTTAAAAAAAACTAGAGATATAAATATTTAAGGATCTTCTTCTCATACAATCATTGCGAAAAGTTAATGATTCACTTTTAGTGCGAATTATTAAATACGTAAAATTGATTTCTGATTTTAAGATAATAAATCAATTAAGAAACATTAAAGCACCGCTTAAAGCTTTGAAGTGAGTTGAAACCAATTAGGTAATTGGGTTGCACAATTTTTGTTAAGAACCGCAGCTTGCTATGCGTCAATCCAAATCGGTCGTTGTGAATAAGTCACTCACTTTACATGATTTTTTAGTTTAAGAAAAGACAACTTAATTTTTTTTACATGAACAATCAAAGTATTATAAGTAGGAAAATCATGTCAATTTTTCATTTATTGATTCGAAAATAATGGGTTGTTTCAGGAAAGTTCTTAACGAGCAACATTGCTCAATTACTAGACAAAAATTGTCAATCCATTATTCTTGATGGCGAGATGATGGGGTGGCACAAGCAACGCAGAAGCTTTGGATCGAAAGGGCTCAATTACGACGTAAAAAAATTGGGCGACAAAAGTCAACATCAGCCCTGTTTCGTAGCCTACGATATTCTCCTTTTTAACGACGAACAGCTCGTCGATAAACCATACTCAGAAAGACTGGACTATTTAAAATCTGCTGTCACCGAGAAAGAAGGTGTCTTGATGCTAGCCAAGACCGAGACTGTGTCCAAAGTGTAAGTGGCAACAATAAATAAATCATAACGTATGGCATATCCTCTTAATGAAACTTGAAGCTCAGGAACTTAGATATTATTGTTTCTTTTCAGCGAACAACTCAGACATATATTCAATAGTGCACTAGATAACGATGACGAGGGTATCGTTGTTAAAAGGCACGACGTCTTGTACAGACCTAACGTTCGAGAAAAGAGTGGTTGCTACAAAATCAAAGCTGAAGTATAAATCATTCTTGCTAAGCTCTATTTTATGTTGAGAAAAGACTAACATTTATGCAATTGCAAAATAATATTTTAAACTGCACGTTTAATATATTAGTAAATAGTTATAGCTCTTTAATTTCGAGTATATGAAATTTTCACATGAACATGCCACTTACAAATATGTATAATTATATTGATAATATTATTAGATCTTGTATCATGATTGCAGGGCATCATTGCAATATTTAATTTATTTTAAATCTTCGGTTTTTTTGAACATGAAGAGATCGACAAAACCTGATGAGCAAAGCGTCGCTTCTTTAACAAAATTGTCACATAGTGAAAATGCATATATTTACTAGTGAAAATACGCTTCACATATGAAATAATTGAAAATTTGACATATTAATTTATGAAAATATAAATTATAATGTTAAATTCTTAATGGAGGAATTTTTAGACAATACAAGATAAATCTATTTGAACATGTTTATTGCAAATATGAGACTTCGTCTGTACGTCATAGAAAGTTTTTTTTTACTTGAGAAGGGTTCCAAAAAAGTAATCGAAACGTGGGCATTTATATAATATAATAAAAATTGACATCATCGCCAGCCGTTTCATTTATTTGCTTTGAAATTATAGCTGTCCGCAGAGTCCAAAAATATTGTAAAAATATAGTACAATAAGAGAATATTATTACATATAGTTAGAAATAAGTAAAAATTCCATATATTTATATGTGAAGCTATCACCGATAAGGGATGATAAGGGAAAATTACACATATTCAGTTTTACAGAGTAGATATTGACGTATAGCATGTGATATTTCACATACTTTAATTAACAAGTATATTTTATGTTTTATGTTCAACAAATTTAAAAAATATACTACTAGGTAATATTAATATTTATTTAGTTTTAAATTGATGTACAGTAAATTAATACCTGTACAATAAATGAAATAGAACATAATAAACAAAATGGTTTGAAGGTTATGATATACGCATGTCTATCCAATTATACCTATATATACGCAGTATCTCGTGATCGCGCGCGCTGTCCGCTCTCCCCACCACAGGCGCTTTCTTGTTTGTCAAATGTCGGAGCTGCTGGAGCTTCGAATCGGTATAACGTGAGCACCGACAAGTCGGCATTCAGCTAACGCCGATTCGGCGTTCAGCTAGAACCACTTCTGAGCTCCGGGAATACCGAAACGGCGGCGTTACGGTAGAACCGACCGTCGGAGCTACCGGAATGCCGACTAGCTTTCCGTGTACGGTATAATAGAAAAAATTGTTAAATGTTGGTTGCGTTCATATTTAAAATTTTTTTAAATTTTGATGTGAATGCAAAGCCCTGGTCTATCCTAAATATTTCGAATACATACTGTTAAGGAAGGTGTACTAGAGTCACAAAAATGCTTACCTTACCGTTAGCGTTGGTAATTTTGCATTTAAGGGGATGTGCTATGATCGGAAGAATTCCTATCTTACCGGTTTCTTCGGCTCGGGTGTCAATTTACACGCATTATGAGCCTGAAAACTCTTTACGTCTCTAGGTGCGTAATATATTATACACTCGGAGAAACGGTTTTACCGGAAAAATTGGTACTAAAAAAGAATGAGACAGGAAAAAACGGCACCAGCACCGAACATTAAGCTTCTATTATCAGGGCTTGACTTTTTATTTCCGATACCAAAAGTAGAAGCTGTATTTTCAGAGACAGGCACGATATTGTCTAGTGATGCCCTCTACTTTCCCCTACTAGCACTGGATTTTTCGGTGCCGCAAATCCATGGCACGGGTTTTTCCCTGTCTTGTTATTATTGTGTTGTCAGTGAGCTATAGACTTGACAGTGAGTATACACTGCGGCTGCCGCAGAATAATTTTGAAATGAAATTTGATGCCAATAGGGTCCCAGTAGATGAATTATACTGCTGCTATTTTTCGTGCACGGAGAAAGGGTTTCACCTGAAAGACCGATGATCAAACGTAGTATCGGAATTTCGCTGACTGAATACTGACAAATAATGTGACGGCAGCATTATAACCAGTGACAGCACTGAAAATTTCGGTGCCTACAGTATTCCTTTCTTTTAGGAAACCGACTCGGTATTTCCAATACATGGCACGGGTTTTTCCCGTGCCAGGATCAATAGCGAGCAAACGGCGTGGCCCGTGTGGTGCGACCTCTATACAACAACAACAACCGCGCTATTGCCAGCACACGCGGCCGGCGTGTCTTTATAATATACTGTAATTCTATTATTTATACCACTCTAACCTAAAAATCGCAACTTTTACATGATTTTTAGGCTCTCGTGGTAAAAGTACCTATTTTGAAACGTTCCTGGGGGGTGATTGATTAGGTATTCTCTTAAATTAAGATTCCTATGAATGTAACTGTTCAAAATTTGTATAGAAATCGAAGGGCGAGTCCTTTTTAAAGTAAAATATGGCTTTATAATTTGATTTAGGCTCAAGTAAATTATTATATTAATAATAAACTGAAGTAATGTTTTGTCCGTATTTTGAACAGTACAAACACACTATGCCCCTGTGTTTCAATTTTACCTCCCTATAATTTCAAACAGTTATCCTTAGCTTAGATAATGATTTTAACTTTATTTTACTTGCCATGTAGTATATATATTATAGGTAATGATCACAGTAAATATAAAAATTATGATATATATATCAATTAAACATCATTTTAATGTATTTTAATAACAATTAAGTGATAATGTGTAGAGAGGTTAGAAACATATATTTTACAACACAGGCTATACTTTAATATAGGTTATGTTTTTAAATTCAATTAACTCTTATATTTAGTTTAGTTATTTGTGTAATAATAATTGATAAGTGTAATATAAAACATTTATTCTTTGAATAATATCAAAAACAACACGTAAAGCCATAATAATTAGAAAAAAGTCTTATGAAAGTGTTTCAAAAATACGGACAGTACAAAATTTCATGTTCGTATTGTGAAACAGCTATTTATTTAATAATACGTGTTTTAAATAAAGAAAATTGTAAATAACATAAATCTGCAGTCAGAAAACTGTATTATAAACAATTGTGATTGCTATGGAATAATTTATATTTTTAAATACAATGAAAAATAGCAGCAGTATAATTCATCTACTTGGACCCTGTTCGCATCAAATTGCATGCGCATTTGGTACTTCGATATTTTAACTTTTTTTTTAAAGCTTATCAACTTAAAATACACTGAAATAAGCCAATGAAATCGAGATTCCATTCTTTTAAAATGGTTTTGGTGAATTCGTCCGTCATTTCAAAATTATTCTGCGGCAGCCGCGGTGTATAGCGATACGAATATTATATGATATACCGAGCTAATCGAGCTCACTGACAATAAAATAATAACAAGGCATGGCACGGATTTTTCCCATGCCATGGATTTACGGCACCGAAAAATCCAGTGCTAGTAGGGGAAAGTAGAGGGCGTCACTAGACAATATCGTGCCTGTCTCTGAAAATACAGCTTCTACTTTTGGTATCGGAAATAAAAAGTCAGGCCCTGATAATAGAGCTGCTAGAAGCTTAATGTTCGGTGCTGGTATCATTTTTTCCTGTCTCATTCTTTTTTAGTACCAATTTTTCCGGTAAAACCCTTTCTCCGTGTAATAGCTATATTAGCTCAACTTTACATATAGTCTTTTTTTAGAAGGATATTATGGTAAATAAAATTAGTCATTTCCTTGACATAGTGGAAGTAGGTGACATAGACAAAATGATAGTACAATGGAAAAAAAATTATGAAATTATTAAACTTATGACTTTTTTGTGGGCAGATGAGTGGGCGGATGTGTGAGTGAATGTGGAAATGAGTGACTGGGTGCACGTTACCTGACATAGTGGACGTATAAAAAAATATAATATTTTATTATAATATCTAAAAGGTTAATTATAGAATAAAGGTAAATCGGACGGAGAGTAAGGAAGTTTCTTATTATATAAGAAGATGTTTGAAAAATGCATGGAAATAGTTCTTTTTTCTCATGCATATTTTATGAACACAAAATGCATATGTATATTCACTTTTTTAAGATAGTCGTTAACTTTTTTAATTCAGTGAAAAGTAGATTTTTTTGCACTAGTGCACAAATGATAAAGGTTTCCGTGCAAGTGTGCGAATGCACAGTTTGTGCTCAGAAAACAGGCAGAAAAAAGGACAATTTTCGTACATGCGTTTGAAAAAATTCCGTTTAGAATTAACAGAAATTTTTCTTTTCAAAGACATAAATATTGAAATTATGAATAGAATTTCATGAACCTGAAATAACATATCTTAATATTATTCCCATGGGGTTGACAAAATTACCGACTCTATCGGTAAGGTAGAAATCTTTTCAATCTTAGCATATCACTAAATTTTATTAATAAATTGTATTAATCCGACTTTTTAATTTCAGTATACTGATGGTCTTGTACAAGACTTGGATTTAATTATTCTGGGGGGTTATTATGGCCAAGGAAGATGTAGTGGGATAGTAAGCAGTTTTCTGGTTGGAGTCGCGAGTCCACCAACAAACAAAAACGGCTTGCCATCGGAATTTTTTGGATTAGTCGGTGTTCGTTCTGGTCTCTCTGATGAAGATCTGAGAACGATTCAGAAGAAATTCAAATTGCATTGGAAAAATAATAAATCGCCTGGAGTTTTCGGTCCCAAAGTAAGCAGACATCTCTTTATAAAAAGTAAAAAAGGCTGTCTATTTTATAGCCAGATTTTGATAATTTTCGTTACATTTTTAACATTTTTTAAAAAGTAAAAAAAAGGCTGACTAATTTATACCCAGATTTTGATCATTTTTTCGATACATTTTTAACATTTTAGCAATCATTTGATTCCCTATAATAAGTAAATTCTTTATTATAAATTGCTTGATAATACCTATTTTGTATTTATTTTTACTTTTTGCAACTTTTTATTCTTCACAATGCTGAATTTTGATTCAAAACTGGTTCCTTTTCTGATCAAATACTCCCTACCCTTTTTTTTGTTAAATCAAATAATCATGAATTGATTATTAATCGATTACACAGGCCCACAAAAAAAATAAAAAGGTCTGTGCAGTTAACCAGACCTATGATTTCTTGTGTATTTTTCGACGCTGAATCCGAATTTGCAATAAAAAAATAGGGTCCAGCTACATATTTGGGAGTTTTCCATGAAAAACCTTATTTTTTTCGA
>UELU01145550.1:0-27470 GCA_900490025.1 Megastigmus dorsalis | reverse complement strand
AATATTATTTATACGTAAAGTTCGTAATTCTATCACTATAAGTTTTTAAAGTAAGATTTAAATCGGATAGAAGTTTCAAGTGACTCTAACCTCTTTTCTCAGACTGCCATTTAATAACACGTTGATCCGAATTACCCCAATTGAATGTAATTTTTTCAATCAAAGTTAACTAAATTCGTAACATTTTGTGCATTATTTCTTTTTAAATTTTGTATGTTTAAGATGTTTCTATAAATTAATATAAGTAGTATTTTACTTTTGATTTGGTATAAAACTTATTTTGCGGCATACAAATTTGTATTTTCTTTAAAATTCGGGTGACCACAATTACCCACTGACCCTCATTACCCCGGTCTACCCTATATTGCACTATGAAATTTCAATTAAAATCGCCTTTATTGTATAAATTTTATAAAACAACTCCTTTTAATTATAATGCTTCAATTTGTGTCATTATCGAACAATTGCTCAAATTTTAACTTTATAAAATCACAATGATTGATCGCTACTATCAATAAAACATTTGAAAATCTTCTCTCAATCAAATCCGTCCATAAGCTCGGCGTTAAATACCGCGACACGGCGGCATTAAAACATCTCTCTCTCTCTCTGTCGCTACCGCGACGCTCGGCTTATTAAAATTTCCCGCGCTCGATCGAGTCAAACGAAGGTGTTCCAATGAATAGAGAATAATCGCATCGAAATTTCATATTCCGATCGCATCGCGGCCTCCAATATCCGGTACATATATATATATATAAGACGAGCAAGTGAAACCGGCACCCCCAGATAGCAGGAAGGCTAGCGAGGAACTGCCACAGTAGAGCCGGGAGGAACCGAAAAGAATCTCCGCGCGATTTGAATTATGTAGACTATCCCTTTGTCGCCAGCCAATCGAATAATCGATGCGAATAACGAGCGGAAGCTGAGCTGCTATTATATGCATGTGCACGTATAATAGCGGTATACTCTACAAAGCTCGAGCGTTATAATTGATTTCCCTGGCGACTAATCGAAAGGTAATTGCATAAGAGAGTGGAGTCGTAGCGCTGGGCGCCTCTTTCTAATCCACTGAATAATCGAACGAATCTCGCTCGTTCGACTGTTCGGCAGCGACTGTGTATCCGCAAGGAAAATTAATACCCGCAGAGGCACAGCGTCGCTGCCGCCGACGAAGACGACGATGACGACGTTATTAATTGAGTATGTGTGCAGCTTCGCGGGAGCCTGCACCCGAGCGTATGTAAACTAAATGAGGGATCTATCTTTAATTTGCGTGCATAAATAATGCGTATAATGTGTGTGCTCGTGAGAGCGGTCGTGCCAACATTCCTATAATTCGGCAACTGCGCGATATATATATTTAAAATTACGTGGGATGTGACATTTTTTCAGCCTGCTTCTTTTTCGCTGTTACGCTCAATGATATATTTAACAGTTATAAATGTGTAAACTTGTATATATATATATATATATATGGACCGAAATATATTTTCTATGAAAAAAAAATTGTCTTAGATAAAAATTGTATTAGAAAAACCGATGTCTCACAAGTACCCGCGACATTATCTACTTCAACATACTGTTTATGATACAAGAAATTCCATTTTTTGAATTGTACCATTCCCTATACAAACTCAATACTCGATAGTAACTATATACTTGTCATCTAAAAAGTATCCCAAGCCTCGTTTTTCCCTCCAAAACAAATCGAAAGCCCTTTACTCTTTCCCTCAACACACGCGTATATAACCTTCCCCAAGATTCGTCCGTTTTACCCTCGACGGCCGAAAACCATAAATTAAGAACGGGGCGCGGATGTCTCCGCAGCGCTGAGCGAAAAGCGACGTCCTACGTCTTGGTTGGTGCAAAGATATATAAAGATCGAAGTCGTTGGGCGCAGCGCAAAGGTTATAACAGAGTCTCCAGGAGTCTCGACGACTAGTGTCGCATCGCTCGGTCGTGAAGATCCTCTGTTAGCGCGATATCCCATGGGGAAAGGTCGAGAGAGAGAGAGAGAGGGAAAGAGCTAGAGACATGATGCGCGTTTGCTTTTTCCCCCTTTGGCTGCTGCTGCTGCGCGACATCCTTAGCGCCGTCTTTCTTTATCCGCGCCCTGAAATTCGCTTTAAACTCGCCTCTTTGTCTGCCGCTTGCACGCGACGTTCCGGGGGAACGGAAAAGCTTGTCGGTGTTGCGCCGAATTATTGGACATGGAAACGATTGGATTTGTGTTGTGGATTCGATCGTGAATGGCCAAAATGAAGATAGTTTTTTTTATTCTAGCAATACTTGTATAACCTTTCATTTAAGGTAACTCATTAATTTGAACGTATGACAGGAATTAAACGATAATCATTTCTCAATCATTAAAACGAATATAGGAAATAATTCAGCAACGTATATTAGAAATTCTCCCTACACTCGCGTGCAGGTTTTCATAATTTTAGAAAGCGATTAGTATTTATTTCCCATCAATTAGAAATTGCATCACGTATATAAACTCGAAGTAAAAGCAATATCCTGGGCAACAAAAAAGAAAGGAAGAAGAAGAAGAAGAAGAAGAAGGGAGGATCGGCTGGTGCTCGCAGAGGAAACAAGAGCAGCAAGTAAAATACCCAATTACCCACGTTTTATACGTACACTCTACGTGTTTCCTACAACAGGGCACAGAAAATATCAGACACTCGACCCAGCCAATCCAGTCATTCCCCAAGAGTGAGGAGAAAGAGAGACAGACAAAGACACAGAGAGAGAGAGAGAGAGAGAGAGGTGGAGGAAGCTTTCGTCTACTCTCTCCTTCCACGGCTGGGTCTCGCAGCCGCGCGAAACCGAGTGGAGAGATAAAGAGAGACCGTTTCATCTCTGAACTACTGATGCTGTACGCGCGCGCGCACACATACACACACACACAGTGACGCCCTGGTGCCGAAGGACGGAGATAGGGACAATATCGTGTGCCGACGCCACTGAGAGCGAGAGAGAGAGAGAGGAAAATGGGGAAATGCAGGGTAGAGGAAGCGTAGGAGGAAGGAGGAGGAGGTGGAGGAAGAGGAGGAGGGTAGCAATCGAGCGGCGGAGCGTGTAATTGAGTCCCGTGGCGTGCGCGCGCGATCGCTACTTTATCGAGCGACCGAACCACCCACCCACTCTCTCCCTCTCTTCTCTACACACACACACACACACACGCAAACACTCACACGAACTTATATAGCGTCGGTGCGTGTGCGTGTGTGTGTGTGAAGGCTATAGGTATTCTCTCCGCGCGCGCACAGCTTCCACCAGTCGCGCGCGCGCGCCGCGTCGAAAGCACCCCCTCGGCAAACTTCTCTCGCTCGACTACTGAGAGTGAGAGAGAGAGAGAGAGAGAGCGAACACACCACTTGCTCGCCCGGTATATATTTATAGATAGCGGCTTCTGCCCCCCGCCCCACTGTTATACAGCGAGGCACAGCTCATGCTATGTAGCCTCGCGCCGCTCACTTTTACGCATTTGTAACTTTATTAGCGGGAATTTCCTGTTGATCGGATGGATTGTTATATGCCACACTGATTTTTTTTTTCTTTAGAGTGTGTATGTACTGAGAGTGGCTATGCGCTCTTCGGATAAGGATTGAATGTTTTATTGTTTCTACGGATGAATTTGTATTAGGAGATTTGGATTTGAGAATAATGTTGCTGCAGATTGGAGGAACGAATAAAGAGTTAAAAGGTAAATAAGTAATATCTAATGCCCGTGTAGGAAATTAGGATTTGAAAATTCGTTTTTTTTATATTTATATTATTTTTGCAGTAATAATATTTAGTAGGTATAAAAACACTTTATTTAAAGATAAAAAAAGAACTAAGATCAATGTACCTAGGATTAATCCGTGATCAACCGCACATGGACTATTTCAATTCTGTTTATAGCAAAAACTCACTATTACATGATACTCGTTACTAAAATTTCAGATAGAAAATCTCACAATATTTAAGAACAATTATATATAAAAGAAATATTAAAATTTATTGTCAAGCATAATGAATATCTCAGTAATTTAGATTAGCTATGACTAAATTACTCAAAGTTTCTAAAGTCGCGATCGCGTTCAGAAATCGAAGAAATAATCAACCATAAAATTATGTCGTCAAACATTTATAAAATTTTAAAGCCCATTGTCTTTTAACAGATATAGAGTTTATACTCATCAACGGATTTCACGCAAAGCAATTCCCTCGGAATACCCCTGCAACAACTCAATCGCAACATCTCGTCCTATCGGAGTAATTGCGAAATCCAGAAACGTAAGTAAGAGAGAGGTAAAAAGTGCCGAGCGTGTCGTGCGCGACACGATTGTATTCGAAAGTAAGGAGAGCTAGACGAGCGAGAAACTCAAGAAGCACCGAAATTAAACCCCTTCGATTTGCCTCTCTCTCTCACTTGCCGTGTATCTCCCAAGAGAGCATCACCAGCAGCAGCAGCAGCAGCAAGCGACACCAAGTAGTAACAGGCTCACGAACGAGAGACGCGGAAAAAAAAGAGGAAAGGAAGAGCCCGGAGGGCCGCGCGTGTCTACGTTTGTGCCGATGCGCATAATAGAGAAATGATTTGATTAAAATGTAAAGGAGCGCGCGCGTCTCTCGTCGAGCAAGGAAGAGATAGAGAGAGAGAGAGAGAGAGAGAGAGAGTCAGAGAGAGCTGCCTTCTGTTTGCGCATTTCACGGTTCGCCTGTAAAAAGCCGAGCGCGCGCGTTAGACAGATGGTAGTCGCCCGCACTCAATGGCCTGAGAAATTGGATCGCGTTTTAACTCCCTTACGTTTCGACTCTCTCTCTCTCTCTTTCTCTTTCTACTCCTTCGCTTCTCTCTCTTTCTCCCTCTGAATATATATATGTATATAGGTGTGGAAGGAGGATTCAGGTAGAGAAAGAGAGGAACGAAAGATTTTACCCCTTTTTTATTGTCCCTTTTCCTCCTTCTGCGCTCCGACGACCTTCTGACGTTCGTTTTATTATTTCCAAGGGCGGCCCACGACTTTATGTGTGTATCCTATATATATATATACGCGCCTCTTGCCCCAAGTATGAATTTATCAACCTCGAAATTTCACCATCTCCGACAATCACCTCCGTGTATACGCTGCGTTATTTCCCCCTTTCTTTTTCGTTACGCAGCGATGCTTTTGTTTTTGGATTATTTCGAAACGAGGAGACCCGTGGTCACAAATCCGTGCAGTGCTTTCGAATTGCTCGGTACTGTGCTTTAAAATACACGATATTTATTGAATGATGCAAATAAATAATGATAAGCTATAAATATTAAATTATGGCCTAGCATCATACTATCGTTCTACTTTGTAAAACGTAACCGTCTGATTGTTTTAGGAAATTAAGGAGTTATAAAACTAAAAACATTAAATAAATAAATTATTCGCAGAAATTGATTCGATATAGCTTTTGTTTGCCCTCGTTTTTTTTTTAATATTCGAGAGAAGGATCGTTATAGCAGCATTTGATGGAATTATTAGTAATTTTATTATCGTGTGATGTAATAACGAATTAACGATTGCAGCAATGAAAGAACCTATTATCTTTTAACTGTAATGACGTTTTCGCACTTTAGCCGGGACGGTTTCACAATTGTAAGCCCGCAGGATTAAGTAGCTGGTGACAATATCATTAAGCATTGCTACTTCCTTATACTTCCTTCACTCTGTTCCCCTTCACAGAGCAGTAAGAAATTCACTAAATACATTATTCTTCTTTTCACATTTAAATAAACCACGAAAAATGATAATTCAACTATGTATATACAACACAACTCTTTTCGCATAAAATAAATCTCTCGCGTATATACACAGCTTCCGCCGAGAAAAAAAAAAGTATTTCTCCCTCGTCGCAACACAAATCAAACCGATCGCCAATAAATCCCAAAACCTTAAAATTATGAAAAATGATCTGGAATACATCACTTATATATATATATATACACGCGCGCACAGTCCTCATTCGTTCCCTTATATACCTCGTGTATACAGATACAAACCAGATAACTAATCCTCGAACAGCGCGCGGCTACAGCAGCAGCCAAGGAAGAAAAAAAAAGACCCAGAGCCCAGAGCGAAGAAGTCAACCGCACCAGAAACAGAAGCGCGCCCGATGTTTCTTTTTATCCCGAACGGAAAGACACGCTGCTGTGCGTACATATATATACACATACCCTCTCGACATGATGTTACAGGCGATCCCACTATATGTATGTATAGATATAGCTATATGTATAGGTGCGTGCGAGCTTGTGGTGCGAGAGCGCGAGAGATATGAGCTCCTCGAGATAATCGGCACTTACGGAAGACGAATGCGCCGAGTCGGTCCGAGTCGAGTCGCTTAATACGATCATTTATCGCGCGGGGCACCCGCTTATATACTCCATGTATATACATATGTGTATACCGTAGCGCAGACTAATTTTAATATTCTCCGTATATATACGAGCACAAGTAGCTAAAGCAGAAGCAGCAGCAGCAGCAGCACACCTTGGAAGCCCCGTGGATGTGGAGTCCAGTGTGTCTGTGTCTCGTTATTATTGTTGTTATTCGGAACTCACGCCGCGCGCGACTCTCGCGAGATATTATATATATATTGAATGAGATGGAGAACGAGAAGAGGAAGAAATGTCGTACGATATTTAACGTGATTGACAGATGACACTCTCTCACTCTCTGTGTATTATACGCACGTATGTTCGTAGCGTCCCCTGTAAAAATTTCCCATGTATAATTACATAAAAGTAGTTATATATAACTATACATAATTATTATATATGAATCTTATCTCTGTATGTATAATTACATTTATCTAAAGAGAGATCATTGTGCTCAAATAAGAATAATTAAACTTTCAAAAAAAAATTTTGTAAAGTTGAATCTCGGTTCTACTTATACCCTAAGCACTGGTTTTCTCTTACAGGAGCAAGAAGCTGGTCGCCTCTTAGTAGTAACGATGTGCAAGAATGTAAGGCCAGATATAATTTTATACATTTTTGAATAGTCGTGTATGGCTAAATATGATTTTATATAATTATATATATATAACTATATACAACTACGTATGACTGTATATAGGTAAAAGTGAAGAGTTCTCAGTTGAAAACTCTATACAATTACATATAGTTGCATATAATTATATTTTATTATATATGTTACATATATTATATGTATCGTACATAGTTATATAAAGACAATATATAATTATATATGATTATATATAACCATATAAGTTTACGGACGTCCAAAGAGCGAATAAAGTTTAAATCAATATCTTACGCGTCTTACATATCAATCAAAACTTTGTATTCTTCTAGATAAAATGTTTTCTTCCCATATAATTCCGTCAGACAAAGAATTCATTTATTTGCACAATTTTTCCGTGCATCTCAAAGTTCATCATATACTTCTTATCAATAAATCCGTCTCAAAATCTGCTCTTTGTTTGTAGCTCGAAAGAAAGGATCGTCCCATAAATTTTCTCCAAAAACTAAAGCATACGTATTTGCACAAAACTACATCCACTATTTTCTATAAAAAAAAAAACTCCTCGCATATATATACACATCCGCGAAAATAAATACATAAATTCTCGCGAGGCAGCGCGCCGCTACAGTTGCTACTGCCATACGTTGCCGCACGCGCAGTCGCGCTCGGACCAAAACAAAAAAAGGAAACCAGGCATACCTACATGGTAGTCCGATATCAACTCTTTTATTATACGATCACAAAGCACGACGAAATTTATTGCTGCGGCCAACTTCTCCGGCGAGTCACGAAAAAAAGAGCGCAAGAAACGAGAGGGGAACAAGAGCAAACAGAGAATATATATATATATATATATATCTGGGCAAAGTCACGGGTATAATAATACAACATTCTCGTTCTCTCCTATTTTCCTCGATCGGTCTCTTGACATAACGAAAATTGCCCGCCGTCGCGGCAGTTTTGCCTCGCGATTAGGGAGAGAAACACTATATACATGCGATGGCCGCAGCACACCACTTGGTTGAATGAGCGCTTCTCCCCCTATACCCATCATATCGTCATTTTTTTTACCGCAAGTTGCGTATATGTATATAGGCATCGATCGGCTGTCCCTTCATGTGATGCCAATTTGTTAATTAAACAAGCCGAGTGGTATTCGTGTTTTGTGTGTATACGATCGTGATCGAGGACAATAATTGCCCGATGCAATTTACTTTGCTCGAATGCCGTCTCGGCTAATGTGAAACTTTAGTCTCCAATTGTTTGTCGCGTGGGTATTATTATTATAGTTTTGTATTAATGCGCGATGAATTAATCGATAATTAAATAGTCAAATGAATTTACCTGCAAATGTAGTTCAATCATAATTGTATCATAAGAGATCAGTATTTGTACAGTAATGTCAGTTGTCATATTTGATCACAGCATTTTCAAAGCTAAAGAATTCTATATAGTGTTGCTAAGTACCTAGTTATTTACTAATTGTTTTTTTGTTAAATTATTTTAAAGCTGTTATTACATCAAAATATGATCTAAGTATAAGATCATAAACGATATATAATTTAAATATTCGAATAAGGTAGAAAACATTGATCTATTTATTACAAGTTTAATATTTAAAATAATTATGATATGTATTTGAAAGTGTTTTTTAATTATTTACATTAGATATGAGACCTTATTTTTTTAAATAACTTGCAATCGTTCTCTTGTTATTTTGAAAAGTGTCATTTTTTTAAACAGGTTACATGTAACTTTTGAATATCTTTATCCATCCTTAAAAAATTTTTATTAATGGTTGAAAATATTATTAGCATAATGAAGCTAAATATTTAATCTTTGGTTGTATTAATTTTTGGGTAACAAATTATATTATAAAAAAATCGATTTTCTATAGCATCTTTGAGTCGAAAAATCTTACGTCACCCATTCAAAATGGATTTTGACCCTGGCGACGAGTAGTACACGTTTACGAAATACTTACGAAATATTTACGAAAATATTAAAAAAAAATATTTTTTAATTTCAATATTTAAAATACAATCTTAAATTATATATTCTTATATATGTATATTGTCTCTATATAACTATACACGTTTGCATGCACTTATATATAGATATATATGATCATACATAATTACCGCTAGGTGGCGACCCGCTTTCTGCCTCTGCAAGAGGAAAATTAGCGCTTCGGGTATAAGTATAACCAAAATTCTAATTGATCAAAAAATTTCTTTGAAAGTTTCTGACTGTTTGTTAACCGCATACTGTAGAACAGTGTAATGTAAAAAATGCATCGCTATATCAGTGTTTGTTCCATTTTCTAGTTGGATTTTAACTACTTCTTGGTTGATTTGAATATTATTGATAATCATTACGTGCATAGGAGTTTTGAGTAACGACGTTGTTCTACCAGAAACGTCGGTACCGCTTTGCAGCGTAATACAAAAGTGTATAGAGTTAATATCTTGCCTGTTGATATCCACAGTATGCTCAATGACCGTTTTCATAATTAAGTGATCGGTGAGTCAAGGTATAAGTTGTGCCAACTTTTAATAAAAATGTGAATCTAAAAGGATTTTCACAACGTCGTACCTGACTTTTAGAATTTTAATAATCATTACATGCATAGAAGTTTGAAGTAACGACGTTTTTCCTATTTTCTTGGTTGCTGCTATCCGCAGTAGGCTCAATAACCGCTTTGATAGATAAGTGATCGGTAAGTCATGAAATAAGATGTAAGGGATGATGTGTTATCTTCTAATAAACACGTGAATCGGTACGTACTAGGTATGCCAATTTTCAGAGCACCACTCAGACCAATGTCATCAGACACTGTACTATGACAATCAGCCTTTCTAATAACACGGCAGGATCCCGTGAAAATTGGGGCAGGTGCTGCTAAGGTTTCTGCTGTTGGGGCATTTGCTGCTGCCAATGTTGCTCAAAATACTGCTCTTGAGGGTTCTGTTGTTGTGGCATTTGCTGCTGCCAATATTGCTCCATCTTCTGCTCGAGTGCTTGAACTTTAGCTCTGGCACCTAGGCTTTTCCTTATTTTATCCGTTCTGTTTTGGCTTCTGCCTTATACCCTTTAAAAACTACAAATTTAACCCTTTTAAGTGCTTGCAGTATTAAATCGCAGTATTTTATTCTTGAGAGATGTTGGCTTGGCACTGGCAACGACTTCCTTGCAACGATGGCTAAAAAATTGATGATTGAGTGATTGACTGGACTGAGGCGGAATTGACTGGATTCGATGAGTGTGCCAACTGCAGCTGTACAAGACTGAGACGGTGATTGAGTCAAATGCGACTAAACGAGACTGCAGTGGAAAAAAAACTGACTAAACTGTGCAGCGAGCGTGTAAGCAGCGTTGCTTGGGATGTACTTAAAGATTATCTATTAACTAAATTTGAACATTCTTAACTAAAAAGGATTTATCATCAATTTCGAAATATTTAAACAATCTAGAAATTACTTAAAGTTTTTAAATAAATTCATCTATTTCTTTGTTATTAAATGTAATTATGTACTTACCTTTATATTTCTTACTTTGAACTAAGTATTCTAATTGCCGGTTCAGGTAATGAATTTTATGTGTACTTATTGAAACACAATACTAATAGTTTTAAATTGCTGGGTCTATTATAAATTTCCCAATGTGAATGTGTGTAAGGTGTAGACATATTTTATCATTCTGCGCAAATTACATAAAGTTTTACATATATGATGAAAAGCAACATATATCAATAGCAAGACTGCAATGCTTATCAGATTCAGTATATAATAGTATAAATCAAATCTAAATGTATGTAAAGTGTATAAACTGTACATAATATACTCAATTTAATTTTGCACACATAGATCAGGATTACTATTTTTATTTTCCTTTTGATTTATTCTTAATCGGTTATTGAGTACATATACTTTATCCTTATAAAGTATTGAAATTCAACTCGTAACTCCTGATAAATTAATAAAAGAAATTTCGGTCTCAGTATATTCCAAATAAGAAAGTCTATACTCATATAATTGTGGCACCATCTTCCAATGATATTTTTACGGTCATATCGATTATGAATTTATTTTCCGACTGTATTAGACTAAAGAGCACTATGAAAACGTTGACTCACGACTCGCTCGAAATCCAATAAAACGCGTGCAGTGTGTATGTGCTCAAAATAAGTTATAGCCACGGGGATGCACACACAAAAAGCCATTACCGCGGATTCCCGTGGTGAAATATTTACAAAGGGTGAAGAAATGTCTTCCCCCGAAATAGGGAAAACTTCAAAAAAGGAAAGGAGAGATCCGATTCGAGGGAATAAAGGCAGAATCGTAAAGTTATGGTAGGAGATAGAGGCGAACTTGTTGTCCGCTCGCGCCGTCTATCCCTTCCCCCCTCTATCCACGTAATACGGCGTGAAGTAAGTTATGGCGCGCGATATGTACAAAAACTGTTTTCGATATTTTAGATTTAAAACTTTATCTCCTTCCTTTGGTTTCGGCCTGTGCCAGACATTTTCTCGACTACTAAGATATTCTACTTTTTTTCAGTTCAGTATCGAGCGCAGATTCAGTCCATTTCGTTTTTACATTTCAGCAGTTTTAAATTTCGGTGGGATTTATAGTCGGTTTCAAAATTGTTTTTAGTTTGTTTTTTTTTTGCTTTGGATAATGAATAGTACTTATATTGGCTAATTCTAGATTCGATATGTTTTTGTAATAAAGAATTCCTTACTATATTTCAGTATTTAATTACTATTAAATCACATTAGTATCAAATTAATCCAGTATAATTCGAAATCTTTTTTGAATAATCTTTTGAATTTGTCAATATAAACTTTAAATTTAATTTAAAAAGTGAACGTTAAATCGTAATTTAATTTTTCGAATGTAATTGCACATATATTTTCAATTTATTTAAAAACATTTACACAATCTAATCAGAATAAACCGAAGTATATGATGGAGTTTTTTTAGCTCGTTTGATAAGTCTTTAAATAAAAAGCATAGAAATAAAGAACTAAGCTTGTGGCAAGCTCAATTTAATTTGCACCGATAATTTCCTGCATCGGCGACACATTCGTGACGGCAATGTGCTTATAAAAAACTCATAAATCAGAAGCTAATTGAATGTATCCGCGTGTTTTATTAAATCGACGATTTTCGCTGTAAAATTGTATCGCTATGATCGCTCATGCGAGGCATCTTGCTCGTTCTACGCCTGTAAAGCGTGTATAAAGCATTCAACCGTGAGTTCAAATTTCTTTTAAAACATTAACATTTGTTCGAAACATGATATTAATTGTTAGTCAGCGCAAATCGATATCTTATACGTTTTAAGATTATTAATAAAAAAAATTAATTAATAACCTATAGCTACACGCTAAAAATTTGGTTTCCATTCTAGGCCACACCGAGATACGAAACTTTTCTCCACCCAAACATCAAGCTCCGCACCTCCTCTCTCTCGCTTCATATATTACCGGACTTTTTTCAACAATTTCCCACATGCACGCGCTATCTCACTTAGCTTAAAAGCCAGGAGAGCGCTAAACTCGCGGACTTTTATACGCGCCCGTTGGATACTTATTGCCATAAACGATGCTAAATGCCTCGAGAGAGAGAGACGCGGGTACACAGAAGCGGAACACGAAAGAGGGAGAGACAGAGAGGGGGTCGCTCTATTCTATATACATATATATAAAACTGCAAAGGAAAAAGGGCGCGCGTTCCGCTGGTGGAATATAATCGGAATCCGCTATGGTGGTGAATTTTTCGCCTGCGTAAACGCATTACCGTGCGTTATGGTCGGTAGCAGGGTATGTAAAGAGGGTAGAAAGATGCATAAAATTTAACGCTTGTCGCTCGCTCCGTTACGATGGTCCTTTAGCGATTGTTTAAAGTTCGGCAATTCGGAATAATTATTTGCGCATACAATGAATGAATTAACAATGTCATCTTCGAACTTCTCTATATAGATTTATCCGCCAATCTTAGTGTCATAATCGGCAAACGTTCAATTAACGATTCATCACCGTAGACCGAGACACGTAAGTTATTGCACCCTTCAAAACATTTATTAATATTTCAACCTTTTGATATTCGTATACCTACACGTATCAACCAAGAATGTCTCATTGTTCTGCTCAATTATTCAAATACAGTGTAATTCCCGCGCACACACATACACACACACGGCATTCAATCACAATCAATTCGAATATTATAATTAAATCAACTTCTCCTCATAATCGAGACACACACAAATAATTGACACGCGCAGAAAAGGGCACGCGCTTAATCGACTACGCAATCATATAGAAAACTAATCCTCGATTACTCATGCATGTCCCTAAGTCGTTCATTATGTCGAAAAGCTGCTCTCTCTCGATAAAAACACTCGTTACGTATAATAATGGCGCATTACATCAGCTCCTCTAACAAGCACCACCACCACGACCCCCCTAGAAAATAATCACCGATATTCACGTATATCTAACCGCAATATTCTCAATTGCCTCGGCATACAATATAATTCGTCTGACTTTGGCCCGCACTCTGTTAAATAGCCTTAATTTGCCTTACATCATAGCTCGAGTCCACGATAGCCATCCAGTCCTTTGCTGATATACCTGCGGCACACACACACACACACACACACACACCAGGTCTGATTATCGACCCTGCCCAGATTCTCTCTCTCTCTCTCTCTCCTCGACACGACACTCGTGACGCGCTGGGTCATCGCGTTGTAATCTAATCGAACGAGGGTTGAACTGTACGGACGATTTGCGGAGAACAGGAGAGGCTGAGAGTAAATGAGAGACAGAGCGAATCCATGGCTTGGAAGTATAGAGAGAGAGAGAAAGCTATGGGAAGCGACGGTGAGTTGAGCGATGGCGCCACGTGTGTATAAGTGGGCAGCTACTTGCCGTCGGGAAAGATGAAAAAGGGAAAGCCGTTAATGCGAAGAACGGGTGGGAGAGAGGCAGAGAGGAAAAGAGTGTATAGGAGAGTTGCGTCGGCATATCGAGGAAAGTCGACGATGCAAAAAGAGATAGTAGGGGCGCGTGGCAGTAAAAGCGGCAACGCGAGAGATCGTTTCGAAAGAGAGAGAGAGAGTGGAGCGAGCGAAAAGATAAAAAAACTGGAAAAATAGAGCGGAAGGTTGGATGAAGGAGGAAGAAAGAAAAAGACAACATCTATATCTATTGTTCGAAGTTCGAATGCTAATGCGTATAAACAAAATTTGATACATTTAATCGATCTTTGGTAAATTATTAAATATACTATTGTTGACTCTCTTATTTTCCGTATAGACTCGACCATCTTTCTTTCGATCGATTGCAATTTTTGGAAAAAAATTCCCGCATATGGCCCTGTCTAATCCTGGACTAATATTCGGAAAATCTTTATTTCCACTAGGGTACAAAAACATTCACCCGGAGATATATATATTATATATATAAAACAAAATGCGAAAACCCTGACCGCAAGTATGAAACTGCGCGCACGTTCACGCAAACTGTATGTATACCTACATCAAGCTCCCTCTCTCGCCCAGCAATGGACTAAAGAGAAAAAGAGCGAAGCTTGCACCCACCCGCGCACACATGCGGCAGCAGCAATCACTGTGAGTGGGCGACACACGCTTCTCTCGTGGCTTTGTCAGCCTGATGAGTAGACTCTCTCTCTCTCTCTCTCTCTCACCCTCGCTTATAAGCTCTCTCGCGACGATGGGCGGAAAGGGCGAACTCTATACCCCCAGAAGCAACAGCAGCACCAGCAGCCTCTCCGACTATATAAAGTCGTTGGGTGCAGGAGAAGGGGAGGGGGGGGGAGGTAAAGGAGAGGGATATAAGGGGGAGGTGCGCCAACGTTATAGGTGAGCTCCGATCGAACGAGGGACCTGCGGAGAGCGAGTGAGCAAGAGAGAGAGAGAGAGAGAGAGAGAGGAGAAAGGAGGAGGAAAGGTTTATCGGAGGCAACTTTATACTTGTGCAGGCGGCAGCGGCGTATACTGCCGTCGGATGTCGACGTGCGCAACCGTATATGTATGTGTGTGTGTGTGTGTGTGTGTGTATAGAAGCGGCGGCGGCGGCGGCGGCGGCGCTTACCGCACGCGCGTTTACGAGCGAGTAAAAAGGGTATACGCTCCGAGAGCGCGAAAACGCTTCGGGCTCTACGACTATCTCTCTGTCTCTCTGTCTCGCGCACTCTCGCTCTCTCGCTCTCTGTGTATGGGAGAAAGGATGAAGATGCGAGAGAGGGAGAGAGAGATAGCAGCTTTATGTGTATACTGCATACGCACACAGGCAGCATCCGTCCTCGAAATTTTCTGTTATAAATTACGCAGAGTGTAGCATATATATATGTAGCAGGAGGAAAGTATGAAGGGACAGTAATGACGGCAATAATGGAAAATGCGCGAGTGCATTTTTACATTGCGCGAGTATACTCTTTCTACATATATATATATATATATATAATAAGATACATAAGGCTTACCGTATGAAACATAATTTTTGTTTCGTTTATGATATATATATATACCGACGGTTATGCATTTGTTGAATAGATCACGATGTGATGGATCTGCATGTATATATGGAGAAGTTATACGATGATACGGCCGGATGATCATTTCTCTATATAGTTTTTAAAATCGCGGGATACGCGCGAGGGTCGCGATTCACATTTCGGGGTGTGCATAGGTTATACACGGATATGTATCGGATTAATGTTCCGACGCTTTGAAATGTTGATTGTCCGCATTGGATTTATGGCTTTCCGCATCGCGAGCGCGCGCGCATATCATCTGAATATAATTACGGCGCTAAAATGCAATATATATTCATCAATGTTTAATGCTCGCCAATGTTAAAGTGGGATAGATATTATACCTATGCCTTTGAGCGGCGTATGGATGTCACTCGCGGCGGGGCTGTAAAACGTAAATTGAGATATTAGGAAAATGTGGGTTTTGGCTTGCGCGCGTTAAAAGAATGTCTTACACTTTTTTGTTTTGCGCGGATGTTTGTTTTTCAGCAGACGCTTGTGCGATTTTTTTGAAACAAATTCATAAAATTCTAAAAAGTACTATTATGGATTTTGGATAATAAATAATATACTTTAATGGAAAAGCTATATCTATCTAACGCTGTTTTGTAAATTTTAATGAATTTCTTGTAAATGTCATAAGTATAGTTTTTACTACTTTTATCATCTCTGGTTCAACTACAATATTACAACTATTTACCCTGAAATTCTTTTTTGCATTTCGTAGCATTCCATTATTTGAATTTGAATTACATTCGCAAGCGCGCACGCACACGTTTACGTTAACATCCATTCTATTATTCTTGTTACCCATACACGACAACATATTCATACTCGCCAGCATATTCCGACAAATCGATTAATCCCATTACTCGGACTCTCATTTTTCACGCCACAAAAGTCTGTCACCCCCTCGGCCGATAACAAAAAAATAAAACACACAGCACTGCACATTTCACAAATTTTTCATTACCCACGCAGGTCGCCGCGCAATTGATTATAATCGCGTGTGTGCAACGCGAACGAGCGCAATACGCGATAAAGCCCTCGTTACGTTATTATCGACACCAACGGCACAGGCCGATAATATCGAGCCACTGAGCGCCGCACGTATATATGAAATAATATCGCGAAATCGACGCCCGACGCGCATACGGGACTTTTCATATATGTTAAACATTAAATCCCAGCGATTCGAGCCAATATATAACAACGCCCGGAACGTGCGCGCGGCGTAGTGCCGAGCAAAAAGAGAAAGAAGGCATTATCTCGCGTGTTCGGAGCGGAGGGATTAATTAAAAAGGCGAAACGACGGGTCGGTCGCGAACGCGCTGCTGCTGCCGCGGCGGTCATCGAATTCGCATATTTATATATCACATAGCCGCGATCCGACGCTGCGAAATCGAATGCGAAATTTACGAGAATAGCGCGCGAGATGCCAGTTTCTCTCTCTCTGGTGTGTGCATACATACGTGTGGGTGCGCAATGTGTGCATTCTACTGGAGGCGCACATGCGGTTATAATGACGAGAGGCGCAGAGGGGCGCACCGACACGCGACATGTGGCCTTTCCGAGGATATACCCTGCACGGCGCTTCTCTCGCGCCAAAACAATTTGTATTAAAATGAGTGGTAGTTGCGGAACACGTATTACACACACACACACACACACGCATATGTATACGTAGGTACTCTCTCCACAGCGACACTCGCTTATTTCGGTTGTCGGTGAGACGTATATAACGCACACTGCCATGCTATACGGTTTATGTTTATACGGCTACGCTTTTTCTTTTTAGCGTAGTATTGTATAGTACGTTTCGGTCTTCTCGACGTCACGGTATATACACGATGGAGGTAAATTGCGCGGAACGGGCCGACAGATGATGCGTCGCCGCAACGTCAGAGAGGATCGATCGCGTGCCGCTGACGAGCCTATATATATATACATGTATACACGCAGTGCAGACAGAATGGCTAATTTCGGCCCGCTGCAATACTACTGCGGACTTACGGACTCTCGAGCTTAGCCGAGGAATATGGCGATTATTATGTTTATGGAGATGTGCGGTCGCGAACATTTGATATACAACGTGTATGTGTGGGTTATACATCTGCATATATATGTATAAGTCTGCTTTGCATGTAATTAACGGGGAGTAGTCGCGGGTAATGTTAGCTTTTGTACGAAGATGGCGGAGATTGGGTTTCCAAGTATTACTTGGGATCGGTTCTTTTGATGCCCTTGTGTGTGTGTGCGTGTATGGAGATTGTGGATGTAAAGGGTTGTGCCGATACATTCTGATTCCATGCTATTGAAACGGGTGAAATTAGCAGAACATCGACAGCCAATCATTTATTGCTTCTTGAACGATGCGAGCCTCGAAATTTATGGGTCTCGAATAACCGCACGATTCGTGCGGGTATTGCAAAGACAACGTCTAACGATGTTCTTTAGAATTGTACCGGTATTCGATGGATTGCAAGATTTTTCGGCAAAACACGTCCACTTACCCATTACGTTAAATATTAAGTCATCTGGCTGTCCGCTATCTCAAGCCAACTAGAACCCAAGATATCAAGTACCAACGACAGAGACTTGCGCGTATACAGTCGAGCTTTTAGCGTTAGCGATGCTTTACGAGTGGTTACATTTGGTGTACAGCTTCCATCAACCATCCCCTGCGCTTGCGATCTCTACTGCCCCTCTCATAGGAAGCAGCAATTCGTTGCCGAGAGAGTCCAAACCCTCAACCCCCTCCTCTTTCCCCCTATATATATATATAACGACCGGCGAATGAGTGTCTTTATCGTGCTTCCCCCCCTTTTTTTTTTAGAGCGCCGTACACCCAGACCCAGTCTGGCCGTACACCACATACCACTCCCGCGGCTCGCTAATAATTTATCCGCTCTCGTGCAGCTTTATTTACTCCCTTTTACGCAGGTTTTTCGCCCGTATCGCTCTTTTTTTTTTGTTAACCGTCCGTTTATACCGAAAGGGACGGTACGCACACGGTATATTTTTATACTTTTGATATCGAAGAAAATGTTTACATACCTTGTATTCTTTATTCCTGGAGATCTGCAGTTTTAGAAGTAGTAAAAAATTCCGATGGTCTAACATATGTCATATTTGATTTCGGTGTTGTCATAGCAAGATAGACGAGTGGACTTCCTTTGGTAGACGTCATTCGCTTCGTATAAAGTATTCATTAACCAAAAACCAACAATCACTTGGGAGCTGTAATTCAAAGGAGTACATATCCACTCTCGCTTCATCACAATTTGTAAAACAAGATATTTGTCAACGTCAGGTCGGTCACTTCACCGATATAAGTATACATATACAAACTGTACTAAGAAACGTATTAATCTTTATCCGAGAGATTTGGCTTCAATACAATGTTCGACTTCTACTGGCCCCCTCCTCGCTCCCAATTCCGTACAGTCCAAAGGCCCCATAACTCGTCATCCGCCCGACGGTATAAACTCTCGAGGATCGTTCCAGAGGGACGACAAACCTCGTCATTGTCAATGCGATTCATCAAATCTCACGCGTTCGCTCGGCGTAACAAGGTGCACCAAACATCGATACCACACACACACACACACACACACACACACACGCACACTCGCGTTCATCCTACCGCGAAGAGAGATCCACTAATTGGATAATAATCATAGCCACGGACGTATATACACTTACATCGATTACACGCGTAAACGCGAGGATACCACACATGCATATATACACAGACACACACACAAAGAGCAAAGCTGGCCTATCGATATTGCCAGGGAGAATCTAGGCTACGTCAGATTCTGATTCCGATCTCTCTCTCTCTCTCTCTCTCTCTCTCTCTCTCTGGGATGGCAAGAGAGGTTCACTACACGCGCTCACACAAACACACACATATATAAGCGCTGTCGGATCATCGTTAGCCGATAATGTTGGCGGGAGTTCGCGCTGCCGCTCACCTCGAGTGATCAATCATCCTCTCGAGAGCTGCGGGGCTGACAATACCCCAGCCACCAGAATCTGGTCAGCCATAAGACCTATTGTTGCCACCCACGATGCTGCTGCTCTCTCGCTCTCTCTCTCGAATGTACATATACATGTATATACACACGTACATCAGGATATACCTGCGGTGTGTGTATCGCGGATGACTCTCGCTTGCGTATATAGCATGCATATATACATGTAGGCTTCTGATGTATCGACGAGCCTTTGTCTCTTGCGTGTCAATAAGTGGATGCGCGCGCGGCATCGCGAGCCTCGAGCTTTGCGGCGGCTGCGGCGCAGCATCAGCGATATGTCCCGCGTCGACGTCTCGAATCCTCTCTACGGGCACTGCTGCTGATGCAGCCGTTGCGACGATTATGAATTATGACGCGCGGCTTTTCCCTCGTGGCCACTATTTCTGCTACAAAGACGTTATAAACGCGCCTCTTGCATGATTATTTATACAAACTGTTTGGCAATTGAATTTCGTAATCTACTATATACTGTACGCACTTGTGCTATTATAGAAATCAATTGCTTTTTAAACGTATAACTTTCGTTTAAATTCAACTTGGTCAGCTGAAAAACCCCTTTCGTTCGCACTCTGTATTCCCTGCTAAATATATAACAACAGCAATTGTGCGGGGTAAGGAAAGAGATATTCGAGCAAATAAAAAGGTATATATACGCATATATTATATTATACATACGAAACACCTTCATCGTGGAGAGCGAAAAAGAACTGTGGCTCGATAACTCGGGGATTATCAGAGAGGAAAAGGCTCGAACAGCAAACTCGAGCGGAACACTCGCAAGGTCGCAGCATAGAAAGAGAGAGGGATATAAAGAGGTGAATCAAAATGGCGAGTCGAGTCTAGCGCGCAATTCGAAGGGGCCAGCAGCAGCAGCATCGGAGAGAGCCGAGGCAGCAGCCGTATAAATTTAATAAAAGGCCCGGACCAAAAGAGCGTAGGAGGCGCTCACCCGCCACCGCCGCCGCCGGCACGATTCCCGTAAATCGCCGAGTCCAATTCGCCTCCACAAGAGAGAGAGAGAGAGAGAGTCCGGCTCGTGGGTCAAGATAAGCTCTGCTTCCCTCTCTTTCACCCTCGGCTGCACGTATAAATACGTGGAAAACGTTCCCACGGGATATCGCCGCTATATATATATATATATATACTCTCTCCCGTATGCGGTCCTCTCGAAAAAAGCGAAAAGAAATCGCAGGAGCCTCGCGGCATCCGTTGCGTATGTGTGCGCGTGCGAGTGTGTCTTCGTGCGAGTGTTATATATACAGTATATGAAAAAAGAAGACGAAAAACTGAAAGTTAAGGAGAGCGAGGAGGAGGAGGAGGAGGTTGGATCAAAGAGGTTGGGCGGTATCTTAATAGGTACTAACGCGCCGGATAAGAGGGAAGCACGCACGTGCCACTCTCCGGCTTCCAGCTCTCTCGGCTCTTATCGCGCCAGCTTTCCTCCTTTTTTCCTCTCTCTCTCTCTCTCTCTCTCTATCTCTATCTCTCTGCTTTCGCTCCTGCTTCTCGCTCTCGACGACGACGAGGGTGGCTGGCGTTGTATGTGAGTAACAGCAGCAGCACCAGCAGCGGCGGCTCGCCCACTAGAGATCGTGTTGGTTTTTGATGATGATGAGAAACGTACATAATTCGGATATAGATGTGTCTGTCTAGTGGGTAGTGTTGTAAGATATGGCTACTACTTGATGCGCGGATGCGATGAAAAAATTTGTTTCGAACGATGTGTAGTGGCGGTGGTGGTGGTAAGTATAGTCATGTGGCTGAGTTTCTGAAATATCCTGGAGTCGTATGACGAGGGAGCTTCGAGAGTGAAAATTTACGTGCTCCGATCCGGTGAGATAGGAAGGATGATGAGTATAGTGAAAAAATTCAGGGGAAATATACTACTGGTGCGGCGTATAAAAGATATATATTAGTCGATGTCAGCTCGATAATTTTTCTGAGCAACTGCTTAATATAGTTGCCAAAACTTCAAATTAAATTTATTAACCTGGCAGTTTTTTTTCATCGCGTTAAATATAAAACCGCACGAGAAGCAGCAATAATTTGAAAGTCCGATGCAGCAGCTATTATCTTTCAGTAGTAACAGCACTAAGTGCTTTTCCCATATGTAATATGCTTTTATACACCCATCCTACGTTGTATATATACACACACTCACAAGTCGCTCCGAAATGCGAACACGCTCTCTCTGCATCTTTTATATTCAGCGTATATATGTTACGTTTACGCGAAAGAAGAACAGACGCATTTCGGGTGTGCTTGTTTTTTTTTTTCGTGGTGCTTTTCCATCCTGCGAGGAAGAAGTCACTTGGAAGTTGTAAGCAGCTCGGGTTATACTACATATGTACGCGAAGCGCGGCTCGCCTCATGAATATCTCTATTCGTCTCGTTTATCTTCCTTTCCGCTGGCAAGTATGCACCGGCGTAGATGTTTCTCTTCGAATTGGAAATTCACCGAAAAAGAGAGTGTAATACTTTGTGGAAACAATATCGTTACATGATTTTGAGAGAATGAAGAATCAAGTATATCGATAAAAGCCGTTTTATATCTTAATCGATAATAGATATTGAGGAGATGACGAATCAGTTTTCTAAGTCCTAAGAAAGTAACTGCTTTTAATAACATTTATTAATGAAATTTTATGAAAGACTGCGTGTTTTTACCACTAATTGATGCGTTAGGCCAGCGCGCAGCACTGACGCGAAATAATGTCCACTATTGGTTCCCAGCTCATAAATCATTCCGGATAAAATTGTAAACAAGTAAAACACAGCCCTTTATTAGCGCTCGGAATATCATCGGTATAATTCAACTCGACCGGAGAGCCCACATATATAGAAATCCGATACAGACACAATAGGAGACGGTATAACACGAAGAGAAAGAAGAGGAGAAAAAAAAGGTATCTTATACAAGAAGACTATCCTCTTTCTTTCTTTTTTTTTTTCTCACGACTCGCGAAACGCCTCCTCAGAGCCACGGCGCATCGCGGTAGTAAAAAGCTCATCGATCAGAAAATAGAGAGAAGAAGACACGTCCTCTCTCTCTCTCTCTCTTTCTCCCTTCCTCTTCTTCTCTTGCGAGGATAGGCATCGATTTCCTCTCTTTCTTCGCGACACACGTTTAGTTTCTATGTATATATATATATATATATATATATCTCGCGCGCGCAACATCGTCGACGTGTCTTCTGTCCCTCTTTCTCCTCCCGTATCGCGCCATATCTCGCAAGAGAGAAAGAACGAGAGAGAGGGAGAGCGGCAGCGGCCATCGACAGGCGCGCACACGAGATAAAAGAATAATGCACGGAAGGAGTACAGAAAGAGACGAAGAAGAGGAGCTACTCCGTTCTTAATCCGGCGTAGGACGAGGGTCCACACCCTGCCACCGTGACTGCGCAGGCGCGCCAACACAGAGAGAGAAAAAAAGGACGAGCCATGGGGTTTATAATACACATGCGCGCGAGGCATTCCAGATTCAGCGAGGGAGAGAGAGAGAGTGACGCTGGGCCTTTCTTTTCGAGAGAGTGAGAGAGAGAGAGGAGAGAGATTCCGATCCACTTTCGACGATACAGTTTATAACGCACACGGAGTTGATAATGGGCCTCGGCGTTGAAAATTTCTGTTATCGTCCGATCGACTCTCTCTCTCTCCCACGAGAAATTATGACTTACGTTTATAAATATGTGCGTATAGCGATATGTGGCTTCCTCGACGAGATGCCGCGCATATATATGCGCCTCGTCATGTTCCCTTGGCAGCGAACAATGCGTGCAAGGCAGGAAGGATTGTGTGTGGATATGCGCTTGACATTTTTTTATTCTATTCTAATGCCCAGCGTGTAAACGTTGAAAATTGATATGTATTTTGGAGACCGATGGAGGGATTTTGTGAATGATTTACGAGAACTCTGGATTATGTAATGATTATTGTTTTTTAAACTGCACTCACATGATGTGATTTATACTTTGACAATAATTAATGGATAAAATATTGATTTTTATAAAATATATGTTTCGCTATTCTGCATCAGATGTTTCGTTTCTTTTTTATATTAGTAATATTTCGTTACGTCAATCCTTACGTTATCGGATATTTACAACGCTTAACTGGAATTCAATAGATTGTTCATTTTTTAATCACATCTTTTCTCCCAAATGAATTTATTCCGGTTAATATTTAATTCAGTTTCTTTGGTTTCGTTTCTTTCCTTCAATTTAATCCTTTATCAGTTCATAATTTATGCAAGATCCGGATGATCCTATAGTTGGATTTCTATATCGGAATCAGTTCAGTACAGTCACCACGGTAAAGCATAAATGCGAGCATGAATCTAAATTAGAATGTTACAACGCGAACCAAATGTCGACTATCTTTTTACATGTACATCCCATATCGCCATATTTTGCCCACCTGTTTCCCAAACTTTACCAATACTTCCTATAAAAATCATTATCCCGCGAGATATTTTATATATACGCGAAACGTTCCCGGAGAAACTCGACGAAATATCTCTAAACTCGTGTGTTGGAGTATCGACACGCGATACGTCCCAGCTGTCACCTCCGCAGTTGTCCAATGACAAGCAACACCTTAATTTTTAGACCCGTATCCATACAAAGACACCTACATCGCACCCATTCTCCGACTGTCCACAAAAATAAAAATAAAAAGAAGAAGAGGGCTCTTAAAACGAAAAGGAAAAAAGAAAGGAAAAGTCAGGCCCGCCCGCAGTCGAGAAGAAGCAAAGTATCAGACGCGCGCGGAAGAGGAGGAATCGCGCAGGGGGGTCGAGCCCATACGTTGACACAAGTCATTTTTACGCGACGGCGGCGGCGCGTATATACATATATATATATATATATATATATACAGGGACAGGCACGGCAAGAGCGACTTGAGTAATGGCGCGAGATCTGCGCCGGCGGCAGGCGGGGGTGTCCTCTCCTATATAGAGAAAAGAGCGAGAGAGAGAGAGAGAGAGACCGAGAACGTCGCGCGAGCTCTCGCGCGGAGAGATAGGAATCGCGATCTCCGTAGGAGAGCTGGATTTTTAGTCGCCCGCGGCGCGACAGCTCTGTATACGTACTCTTTCCAATGCCCGGATAGCTGCGTGTGTGGGAGAGAGAGATAGAGAGAGATGGAGCTTAGGACACCGCGAATTCGCCGGCTACGGTGGTTTTTTTTTTGTTTTTGGTCGAGGATATTGCTTTGTCAGTGGAAATGGAAATGACGCGAGGGGCCGGGGACATTATACGCGCGAGCTCGTGTTTTTTATCGCGCGCACAGCTCGCGAGCACCGGTGCTTTATTGTATATTACTTACGGAGTAGGCGAATGGTGTTATAATAAATTTTGGACAGCGAGCTTAATAACGCGCGCGCCCGCATGAGAGAGGGAGGCTTTTATTTTCACGGAAGCGAGAATTTATATATTTGAGAATTTAGCGCTGGCGTTTAACGCTCAGTTTGCTGGGTATATGCACGCTTCTCGAGGCTTTGTTCGTGGTTGCGAATGTGGTTCGAGTGATGTGCGAGGTCGGAAGAAAAAGGAAAACTTATTAGAATAAAGTATGAGGAAGTCGATTACCCGTGTGCATAAACACCAAACTGTCGCAATGGGGTAAATTACTTATTCATATATGTATAGATTTTTTTTATAACGAATCACGCATTTATATCAGCGCAACAAAAACACACTGCTTATGTACATTTCGTACGGGTTTTTTTACGATTTCACAGCTCCGAACACAAAGTGTCCCAGCTCTCGCACACACCGATGCACATTCCCTCGCGCCGCAGCTCCAAATAAGCTATACTTGTATATATGTATATATATATATATATATAAGCGTCCGTGCGCTTGTACACGTGTATATATACATATATATTTAGACGCGGGCGCGTCTCGACGATTTACGACGAGCGGCGCACTTGCTCGATTTATTTATTCGACGCGGGCTAAATCGCGCTGCTCTCTCTCTCTCTTCTCTCTCTCGTATTGGCTGCACACACAAACACATACATATATATATAGGGATACGTGCGGCTGCCGCTGCCAGTGCGAGGGTCGCTTTGCAATTAAACCGCAGAGCAAGAGAGAGAGAGTGAGAGAGAGGGAGAGAGAGAGATCGATTCGGGGCCTCTATACGGCGAGAGTGCGAGGCAATAATGATGCGGCACAGTGTACAGAGCGAGATCGCGTACATGTAAATACATATATATGTATAGTCGTAGGAGGCGATCAGTTACGGCTTTTCTTCCACCGCTTCTTCTTCTTCTCTTCCTCCTCCTGTTTCTTTTTCTCTCTGTCTCTTTCTCCCTCTCTCTCTCTCTCTCTTCCTTTTTTTCTCCCTGCAGCGATTCGACCGCTCGCGCGCGCACCGCCCGCGTATACCCAGAGTCGGCACGTGCGAACGGAAATGCAGGGGCTGCCCGGGAAGGGAGTACATATAGAGAGAATCGGAGAAACCGGGAGGCAGTCATTTCGATCATTTGATGGAATTGCCGGCATCGCGGCCTGCGCACGGGAAAGGGAAGATGTAGAGAGAGAAGGGAAGAAGGTGTTTTGCTGTGCGTGTCTGTGTGTGTGTGTGTCTTTCTCGTGTGTTGGTTGAGGAAGCGGCGACCGACGAGAGCCTTGTGGTTACTTCAATTAGACGGAATCGTGCTCGCTATCGGGGCGGCCCGTACATATAGACCCGACGGACGAGGAGGAGAAAAAACTCTGACCTGATGTATAATGTCAGCGCAGCGGAAGAGCGAATTGAGGTGTATATATGCGTTATTTTAAAGAGCGGAGGACGATGCGCGAACTTTGCGGACGATTGGAATTGCGAAGAAGGCCGATTTGGTGGATTGTATATTTGCTAAACGAATACAGGCCTCGTTGATTATAGATGAATTGATATTTTCGGCGAGTTGCGCGGTCAACCAGTAATCATAATTAAGCGTTTACATTAGGGCTACTGTTATCGCAGAGCATATCATAATATTCATAAATGTAATTTTCTCTCTCTTATTATCTTTATGATTTTGGACGGCTCTCTCGTTTTAGAATTGTAGTATATATGTATATTATTAATTGTCAGTACATCACCGTCCTATCCGAGTTCTGGGCCGTTCAAGTTTTTTTCCTTCCTAGTGGCATAATATACCTCATAATATCCCTGCTAGAAAGTTTAACGATATTTCAGCCAGATTGAAGCTAGTTTTGCATGATATGCTTATGATCTGGCTGTATTTCTGGATGGAATCCCCGTGACCTGACGACGGTTTTAGATTAGAATCTGGGTGGATTCTACTTAATTCTTAAAATAATATAAAAATATATTTTATTAATGGTTACTATATTTATTAATAAATATTGTATTGAAAAATAGAAAAATAATAATTTAAAGCTATATTGTGTCCATTTGGGGTTAATTTATCCGTTTAAAAACGTCCCACAAAGACATTTAAAAATCGACCTTCTGCTCGCGTACATAACCCATGTACCATAGGTGCTCGTTCTGTATACGCTCTCGAATGAGCAGTGCACGAGTGTAGAGCAACTGTGTGGCAAGCCAACTGTCGTTTGTGAGCAATTTTTGGTGTTTACTTATGGTCAGTGAAATCAGAAATTATTGAGGCATTGTGTCTTTTAGAAAAATTAACTTCATTTACTAGATCATCTAATTTTTTCTTTTTTTTTCATTTAAATACTGCCTTTTTCTATTTATTCATTTTAATTCCATTTTAATGTTTTATATATAAATCAATTCACGAGTGTGTGATGGGTTATCTCTAAATATTTAAATCTAACCTACAAATGTAAGGTACATTAAAAATAAACAGCTGATGTCGT
>UELU01145548.1:0-48234 GCA_900490025.1 Megastigmus dorsalis | reverse complement strand
TATATATATATATATATATATTTATTAAGAAAAGCAACTAGTTTTGCTTTTCATCATTTTCAATAATTCAGTAGTAAAGCATAGTAGAAGATAAAGAAAAAAAAGATACATGAAGACACGGTGCTATTTTAAAGTTCCAAAACAAGGCAAAAATAAAGAAATTACAGCAAACCGTATGAGAGAATGAAATTTTGCGGGTGCGTGTGTACGTGTAAAAATAAAAGCAAATAGTGCGTAAGAATGTCTGAAGTAAAAGGAAAAAGAAATACAGAGAATTAAAACACGATATAAAGAATAATTTACGATGATCTACGGTTTTTTCTTCACACATTTTTCCGATACATCATATATATCCGAAATACTTCAAATAAGAGAGCGACAAAAATACAGAAACATAGCAAAGTGCCTACTCGTAAGACAAAAAAAGCAGAGAAGATAAACGGAGCGATTCAGCCTGTAGTAATTTAGTGGCTTAATACGTATCTTTCTCGTGAGAAAGTTTTTTAAAGCTATTTTATAATTTAGAATTTTCAAAAGTGTCTTCTTTGAGATAAATATTTATTATAAACATTCTTTACAAAACGCAAATTAACTTTTTGACGATAAACTTTCTCACAATATAAAATGGTTAACCATCTCTCTTTTTATAAATAAATTACCCAAGAAAAGTAGATCTTTCAGTAATTGACAATATCGTGACATAATTATTATCATTATTACTCTCAATGGCTCTTTGGATTGCTCGCTCTGTTAGTATAAACAAATGTTTGAGAAGTTAACTAACAGAGTAATACTTTTTTGAATATTTTGGTAAATCGCAGAGTGCAGTCTAATTCTAAAAAATAAATGAAGAAATTCCATACGTTTTGCATAATAATTCTGCAAGAAAGTTCATAATTCAGGGGAAAAAATCAGTGCGTCAGCAAAATACAAATTATAACCAATTACTAAAAATTATTTTAAAATCACTAAATAAGGACAAAATTATTTTGCAAGACTCTAGCCAAGGGACAAACTATATGTATAGATGGAAGTACTTTATTCAAAAAAGAAGAAACAAAAACTATTTCTCGCTACTCAAATTTTCGTAGTTACTGTATTTATATATACGCGGTGTAACGTTGTAAGAGACTGTATGAATGCTATTTTCAATGTAAAACAGCGTCATGCCGATGAAAAGTATATAGCAAAGTGACGAAAAATAGATATTAATAAGGAGTATCGAGGTGGTTGGAGTAAAAATTAAGAAGAGATATACACTAAAAATGGTTTAAAATTATCGATTTTTTAGAAATTGGTTATATTTAAAATAAATGCTATTTGTTATATTTTAATGTATATCGAAAAAATAGTATCTAAGATATTTCAAACTTTCCTAATCTAGTATTTTAAAAGCATTTATGAAGAATATTTTTAATTTCTAAACATAAATTTTTTCCATTATTTAAGCCCACTAGCGTATAACAAAATGTATTATGTATTTACATTATAAAGTACTATTTAATGATAATTTCTTAGAAAATTCATTTGCTTATCTCTTCTTAAAAGTACAAGGCAAAGCAATACCAAAAGCAAATGCGTAAAAAACGCTTTGTAATGTGTGAGTGTTTGAATGAGGGGTGTAAATTAGTTTTATATTGCATCTAACAAAAAGTCCAACAAGCCGTCGAATTATAAAAAAAAAAAGAGAAACACCTAATTGAAGGCCCATCATCTATACTTCGCCACCCTTGAGTAGGCCATTGATTTTATCTCTACTTTTTTTACGATTCATCTTCAATGGTAGAAAATAAATTAGTCCAAAAACTGCATATGGCATGACCGAAGTTTTGCACACGATATAACGACCTCGTTTTAATAATAGTGATATGAATAATTAATAATACAGTGGTGTTGAATAACTATGGTGGTGTAGGAATTTTTGAATTTCAATAACCGCTTATTTGAGATTTTGTAGAATAAACTTTATGAGTTATACGTAGAACTTGATTGTATATGATTGTGTCGAAACATTATTTATAGACAAAGTATTTTCAATCCTTCAAATCAAAAGTTAATAGAGTTAAGAATATTTGCACTCACATTCTACGTATACCCTATTTAGGAAAAAAGGATATTTTATTAATTTTTTGCACGTTTCGAAATTTGAATTTGCAAAGCCACCTGATTTTTATAAATTTTGCAAAAATCTAAATATTTAATATTTTTGTTTTTTTGCTAAATTTATTTTGTATTATTATCATATATTCGAATTCTTGATTAATCAGTATTTATTACGCACTGTTAATCGATCTTAATTTTAAAGTCTTTGTGCTTCAAGTTTAAAATACCTCTGTAAAAGGGATTATAACAATTGAAAAATATAGTTAAGGAAAATTACGATCGATTTCCGGTATAAATTACGATCAATACTATATCTTGAATTAAGTCAACAATCGTTTGACTAAGCGTATTTCGAGTTTTGACTTTTATTTAATTTACTTATGAAATATCCCAGCGATCCTTATGGTAAATCCTGGACGTCGCTTAAGTTAAACGAATAATAGACTCAAAATCTGACTAAAGGGTCACGTCGCTATTCGTTCCTGCGCGGTGCTTAAAATCCTGAGTGTCTGACTTCAACTTTGAAATTGATTTCTTTCAGATCGAAAAGCGAAACCAGCGAGCAGAGCGAAAGTACACAAGAAGAGACAGAGTCGCCGAGTTAGTCCGTCAATGAATCGTCAGCTTCGAGAAAAATTATCGCAGCTTCTGTGAATGTGTTTGCGGTCCCCTTCCCGCAAATTCTTCGTCTTCTCCTCTTAAATAGCCGACCAATCAATTCTTGTCTTCATTGTGATGGGCTTAATATTTTTTTTATCACCTTCGGAAATAGACTTCGTACATAAATTTTCTTTTACATACGCATAAACAAAGCGATGTTTCATTTATTATTTTCGCTGGTCTCGAAATGCACACGTAAATATATTAAGAGAAGGGGAACAAAAGCAAGTAAAATATAGCGATAAATGAATGAAGAATGGAAATTGAATACAAAAACATAATAGAATCGTTAACGGTTTGACACGAAAACATGAATTCGACAATTACAGTATGGCTTGATTTTATACATATATATGTATATACGTATATATATATATCACGCGAACTTATGTAGTTGGTTCCTTGAGACTTATAGTACCTGTAAATTAACTGTTTTTAATGGCTAATTATTCAACGGTATTTAGATCTCGTTTAAGCACGATGGACGTTTGATATTGTACATAAATTAATGATGAATGAAATTGTAAAAAAAAAAAATTGATTTTTTTTTCATTGATTTGAAATTAGACAAATTTGTTAGGAGTGTTTGTAAGTTTTTCTTTTAATTGAAACTTTGTTTTAAAAAACATTGATTGAGAAACTATTTGCAGCTCGTGCAACTTTTTTTTTGTAGAATAAACTGATGAAATTTTTCTGAAGAATCAGACTTGAGGTTTTTTTTTAATCATAAATTTGCAGAAATAAATGTAAGATACACTTTATATAGAATTTGTAGTAATTCATAATGTAAAACAATAAATATTTCTCAGATAAGCATTGATTCATGTATTATATACCCAAAATATTATTTTACATTATTAATTATTATGCATCTAACATAACATTGTATTTTTATATTTCTTTCTGTAAATGAACATTTTTATTGCTTTCTTGCATCGAATTAACATTTATATCGCAATTAAATTATAAGGTTAAATATTTTGCAATTAAATAAATTAAAATTGTTTTTATGCATGATCGTGTTATATATGATTAAATCATTTTAAATTTATATCTTTTACAGTATTTTTCAAATAACTTTGACTAATCAAATTAATTTACTTCATAACTGGTAATTACAAATTTAATTTTATAAAGTAATTGCACTAGAATTTATCTGGTGCAATATAAAATATAAAAATCTTGTTGCATTATCTCGCAACTTTCTTTTTTTAAACTTTGTGTAATGATAGAATCAATATAATAAAATCTATTCTAGTTATAAATATTTTTTAACAATCCAGAAAAGTGATGGGACATCATGCAAATTATCTTGTACCAAAATAAAATTAAAGCCGAAAAATTTTGTCTCGTTATTTAGTAAATAAATTATCATGGCAAAATGACAATGAACATACACTTTTAAATATTTGTAATCGTTATATTCATTATACTCAATATTTTAATCACATTTGCAGCACTTGAAAATTGAAACGTTTCTCAAAATAACACATAATATATCTGAAATAAATTGAAAATTAGTGTAGTTCTTATGTTTAATTATAAACGCGATTTAAATAAATTTTAAGATATAATTAATTTATCATAATAACTCTACAAGATAAAGTATTTTGAGGTAAGTATACTTTTTGTATCATTACTATAAATAAGTCTTATTAAATAATCTCGTTTTCAAAATTGTCAAATACGAATAAGTACGAAAAAAAGGGCATAAATAAGTAATTTTTCAAGTCCAATTCGAATGTTATAATTAACAGACATTAAAGCTAGATGGAGCCTAAAAATTATATATATATATATAAAATACACTATGAAGTTAATTGATAGGTATATTTTTTAAATAATTAAGTAATTATCATTTCTAGTTCAATGTTAAGATTGAGAAGTTCTATATCAATGACCATTATTAATTTTTGCATTCGAGTAATGAAGAATCCGGTATTGATTCAAGAGATGCTTAGAGGAACTTACGACGCTGGAGCTTGCGATGTCGCCGGTAATATTAACTTAATTTTTTTTATTTTCTCCATCATTTTCAGATATTTTTAACAATTTTCTTTAAAGAACAAAAAAACTTCAGAAATAATAATTTTATCTATAAGTATAGGGCAGAAATAATAGATAGCTTTTAATAGGTGTAGCAATTATAAATTTTAATTGGAATATTACATGAGTTTATGAAGTTTATAGCTCGTAACAGTCATAACCTTATTAATTTGAAAATTGAAGGCGTACTTGATGAAATGCTTTTGTTTTTTGTATACGTTTTTCGTCGTAAACTATATAGTTTATAAATTAAAATCGTACAAAATTGAATAACTATACATATTCTTATTATATTAAAATTTAAAAAAAGAAAACACGTTTTTAGATCTAAAAATGTAATATGATCTATTCCTGTTTTTATTGAATATTTAATTTAATACTTTCAAACGAATTGAGCGCCAATTTTATTTGTTTGAAATACGTCTTAATTTAAAATGTTCCGCAACGTAAACGTTACTTAACAGAAAATCTGATATCAAGAACCAAGAGCTGAAAAAAGTTATTAGAAAAGAAAATAGCTCTGTATGATATGTCAGTTGTGTTAAAAAGAGTAATTACATACGTTTTACTGCATTTAATTTGATGTTTTATTACTAATTACTAATTACAAAAGTCATAAAAATGTCCCATTATACTTTATTATAGTATCTGGATTACCTTATTCTTTACATGAAGAGTTAATCACAAAATCCGAGCAAAACCAGAAAGTATTTCGAAGAACGTGGTTCGAATTCTGTCTGGATTTTGACTGTACGTAAACTTATACTTATAACAGATGAAAAGCAACGAGTTTTTTAATTTAAAACTTAAAAAAAATTCTTCATCAGTAATCCTAAATTTATTTTTAAAAAGTCTAGGGAGTTATTGTGCTATTTTAAAAACTTGACAAAATATACAGAGTAAACAAAGTGTCATGCAAGTAAAATGCGTTCTCGACATTCAAAAATCCTAAAGCTTCGTGTCCGATCTCGAACGTCGATGAGTCGAGTCTCGAAACACACGCGTGCATCGCGCAAATCCGCGCAACATTGCCTTCCAACATGTTCCATCACTTCTTTTGTGCCTTTGCGGCTCTTTGCCACATATATATACATGCGTATACACAACGCAGCAACGCTCGCTCCTCTACAGTCTACACACTCAACTCACAAGCATTGAGGCCCGAGGGCTGACTGGCTGAGCTAGGCGCAGTGCGCACACACACTGTACACATATGTGTCGGCGTTTGGCGGACGCGCGGACATCGTTCGCGTCAGTAGCCGACAGAGCGCGCCAGAGTTTGTTGCAAGATGGCGGGTGAGTGTGTGCCTATGGACGGCTCCTCGGCTCTTCCAAGGGCCTGATAAGCACGAGGGGCGATTCGTATTTACATTCAACTCTAACCCGACTTCTCGTTTCTTGGCTTTCAGATATATCCTACTTCCAGAATGAAGGGCTGGAAGACTCAAGCTACGGTGAGTCATTCTCACTCAAAACCTATATGCGCCCACCTCACTCTTTCTTTCTCTCTCTCTCTCTTTCTCTCTCTGCACTCTTCCACTCTCATCTCTCTACTCTATCTCTATCTCTGTCTCGCTTACTCTCACTCACTCCGACCTGTCTTAACTCCAAGAACGTTTGATCATTTTTGTACACCACGCGCACTCCCCATAAGTATACACAAATACGATTCATCCACTCCCAACCCTTCAAGATAAGAGAGTCGGTCCGGCGTGTATTTTAGTTTTCTCTCTCTCTCCCTCTCTCCCTCCTTCTGCGTCTTGTGTATCTGCATTTTCTTGCCTATAGTTTTGTATTGCCACGAAATGCCTACATACGATATCGAGCCATTCATGCGTCGCAGCACCTTCACAGTGTGTGTATACATCCGCCAGTGTATAATGCATTGCGGAGAAATGCCAGCAATCGAGAGAAAGAGAGAGAGAGAAGAGAGAGCCTCGAATGGTCGCTTTCCGCGTGCGAATTTTGATAAGAGAGCCGTGTGTATGTATGTATATGCGCGCGCCTCCCGAAAGCAACGACAGCGATGCGAACGCTCGTTCGACAGCGACGCAACTCGTTCGTTTTGTTTTGAGGTTAGGTGAGCGCGAGTATATTTCGCCAGCTCGCGACATACACGCTGTATTGCTGTCGTATACTTTCTTATCTTTCCCGCTGGGGTAATCATTATCATCGAACGCGTCGATGTCGCCGCCTATATGCAAGCGTGTATCGCAATTAAACCTACCCGCTACCGAGGCTCAAGCTTATTTCTAGGTTATGTTCGTATGTGTATATTATCATTCTGCCATCGCACGGAAAAAAAATCAATGCAAGACGCAAGTGCTTTCTCTTAACTTTTAAGTTTCGGTCTACGCAAGCGAGAAAAAGTTTAAATGCGTCAATATAAAGTGTTTTCGGATGTGCTTGCGGACGTGTATATGTTTTGTGTATGTGCTCGTTCGTGTGCTTTAGATATATACAGATATAGTGATTGTGCACGAGGCGGGCGTGTAAGGGACATTTCGTACGCGAGGTAGCGCCACTCGGCTCGTTTCGCGCCCAGCGGCAATGTTTACTTCGTGCATCGCACTCCCGACGAAGTTCAGCGGCCTTTCCATACATATATGCACTCTCTATTGCCGTCTCCCTCCGACTCACTATAACACAGGCGCGCGGCGTTACAGTGTGCGGACCGAGTGCGTGTACACTTATTTTCTTCTCTCTTTTGGCTTTTTGCGGCGTTTACACGCTGCGCGGATTCATGCGTGCAAAAATCAGTCGATGAATTTATGTTTGCGTGCGCTGTTGGGCCATACGAGAATTTGTTCTGCATACATTTTATGAACACTCGCGTTCTATGTTTTGTTTGTTTAGAAGTAATTTTGAGGTATATATGTGATTCGGGATGCTCAATAGATAGGAGTATCAGTTTTAATATAATTTTTATAGATAATGATAATAAACTGGTTAGATTTTGTATGAAATCCTAGATGTAAAAAGAATGGAATAGTTTATTCAATAAAAGCGCGATTTCTTATTTTCTAAACAATTACAGCTAATCCTGCGTAGAACAACAATACCGCAAGTCTTTGAATGTTTTCAGAGTTGAAAAAAAAACGGATTTAAGTGAACTGACTATAACTGAGTATAACAGTTGGGAAGCTCACACTGTCTTAAAGATCAAAGAAATCGTCGGATATCTGATGCAGTGTCTTAAACTAGAATAGATTTTTTTTCGATTTAATGTGTTTAAAGACCGACTCTCTTCTGCCTATGTATAACACGTAGTCAAAACAACACTAAACTTCATCTTATCCTACGCTTACTGTATTTAACACAAAATATTCAAACACATTATGCCTGTATTAATGTACTTATATGTTAATGTTAATTGTTTTACAATTTCTAATAATATTGAACAATGAACGGTATAGGAGATTCTTATTATCCCTCGCCGTATTATATACATATATATATATATTATTGTGCAAAAATATAAAAGGATTATGCACTACTTAAAACCTTATTGGTATATCGACACCAAATCAGCCCCATTTTGCCGCTATAAATATGCGACACTTGGGTTTTAATACATGTATTGTTGCAGTAAACAATTATTATCACTGATAGCAACAAAGAGTAAAAGAAATTGTCGAAAGTGTTGTATACAATCATAGCATGTATATTTTATCGCATATATCGTAGTACTTTATATCACTGAAATGCTTTTTGCTCCCTCCTAGAGGAATGTTAGAAAATCTGTTTTCAAGTTTTTTGGATCATACTTTAATGTTTTGGAAAATGTCTGTATGGATATGGGTGTGTATGTATGCTAACGCCTAGATTTCAGGATCTACAAAGCAGATTGTAATGAATTAGGACTAATTTTATATGATGTGAGGGGAAAGATCCAATGAATATGCATCGGTTTTTGTCTTTTAATGCTTCTATGCTTGTTGTTACATTCTTATTAGTAAATACGAAAATTCTGTTCGTTTCAAAAATATTCATGAACAGTTTTGAATAATAATTTTAATATTTTTTATTCCTCTGGATATTTATTATGAATGCTTATAAAGTCAACAAATACATTTGCATGTTTTTTATTTCGTGTTTAATTTTAGAAATTTAGGATTTTGGTCAACATAAATATCTACTCTTTGGCCCCATGATTATTATTATAATTTTCTACGAATAACTAAGAAAATTAAATGATTTATTCAATAATCGAAAATTATATGTTTGAAATAGCTCATCATCATTATTTGAACAGCATTTTTCGTGTTCCCAAAAATAATAATGACATATATTATGGAAAATATTATACTTATCAGTAATACTATTACGTAAGTACGATTACTGTAATCCCCCAATAAAAAAATACTTTTGGTGACCGGTGTAATAAAAAATTTAAGATACTCCCACCCTTCGTTTCGGAACCGTATAATTACAGTTTCTGAATACAAGTTGAAGTTGCAAAGAAAAACACGGTAAGTTTTTGTAATATGCATAAATCAAAGGCGAATATTTTTATTTGAGATTTTTCTGTGCCATGATTTAAACTCCAAATCTGATTGTCAAATGTTCAATAATTTAAAACACATTGTAGCGAAAAGTTGACATATTTTTATGCCGAGTGACTTATATTTATCGCTTATTATTATTAATTATACAAATTTCGAGATGCTATCGTATCGACCTTTATCAGTTCAACGTGCTCGATCCGCGTTTCAAATATGTAACACTCATCCAAATGCAATAACTTATTTTTGAATTGAGTCGACATAGTAAATATTATCGCCCACGCCCTGATTTAGTAATTAGTTTAAAAAATAACTAAGGAAATGAGAAAAATATTTCTAATTCGCGCTACATCGTGAACAGAATCAATGTTTCATTTGCTCCGATCATATACAACGTATATTTTACCCCATCAGCTCACAAAAATATTGATCGCAAATAGTCATCGGGACCATATACGCTTCAACAAAGCAATTTAAAGTTTTTTCGCCTTGACCTCTATGTAAAACCTACACCATATAATACTTTTCGCGAGATTTTCAAACGTTTTTAAATACAAATCCCGAAACATTCCAACGAGGCGAGAGAGCACATAGCAAAACCGACGCGGGGAAAAATCAATCGACGACGAAACCAGCAGCAACAGCAGCAACAGCAGCGAAAAGCTCGCGCGCCCAAAAGTAAAGCGTAAAAAAAATCTACGCGCGATAACGAACAATGATACGTAGAAGTGTCGAAATTATCGTCGAAAACGAGTAGTGACGTAGCTGAAAAGAGAGAGAGAGAGAGAGAGGAAGTGAAGAAGGGAAGGGGGGTGGCACTACACACTCTCGTGGTCGAAAAACTGCGTCGCAGTTTGTACGTCGAGGCGCGCGCGTTGTAACATTTCTCTCTCTCTCTCTCTGTCTCTCTTCCAGAAGACCAAGCGCGAGCGTGTGTAGATACTGCGTTGTAGGCTCTGCTGTATGTATATGTATACACGCGAGACTCGTTGTATACTCCGTCTCGCTCACGCTTGCGACTAGTGAGACGCGGTGAGCGAGCGAGCCGATGAATGGCGCAGTTGTATTATGGCTGCCGGCATGTGGCGCCATCTGACGCCTCTGCATGTGTGTGTGTACGCTCAATGCGCCGCATTTTTTTTTCTTCGCACAAAACTTTCTCGGGTGGTGTGTATGGCCCTTACGTTTGTTCTTTGTCGTTTGGCGAAATTTTTTGGCTGCGGCCAAAAAATTCATGATCCTGCCGAATTTTCACGCCTGAAATCTTTTGGCGCTATTTTTCCCCGCATCGATTTGTCATGTGTGCGTGTGCATTCGCTTTTGGGATTTGAATCGCGGTTGAAATTGTTTCATTTCGCTAGCGCGTACTATTTCCTTGCATTTTACTTTTTCAATTGTCAGTACAGATTGAAATTCTGATGACAGTGAAATTGTTGTTCATATAGGCAATTGTTAATAGTTGCTCGAATAATCCTTTTTAATATTTATTTCGTCGTTTATATTTTGAAAATAACTACGAGAATTCAAACCCTTTGAAACCGATGAGAATTGCAATTAATTGTGTAAGAGAGTCAAAGTTATTAAAGATTAGTAGAATACAGTCTTAGTATTAAAGCATTTTTGCAAGAACAATAAATTTTAAACGCTTAGACAAAACTCGATTATGCCTCAAGTCTAAAATAGTTGCAGCAAAAAGTGATTCACACGGCACGGCAAAACTATAGACACACCTCTTTAACTATACTGCATTTTGCATTCATTAGAGTAAATTCTCAGACAACACATCAGCGACGAACGCATTAGGATTCGTTCAGTATCGCAAATATTCTGCTCCAAAAACCCGCTCCCAACAAAAAGAAAAAGTCATCTAAAAATTTCTAAAAAAAACAGTTTGTCGTTTCCGAGAAACCTGCAGCCCGCAAGACTAGCAAAAATCTCGAAAAATCACTCCAAAAAGAGAGAGAGCGAGAGTTCCAGTACAACACAGTCTCGCAAAAAAGGCCGAAAAGTATATATCGAGGCAATGGTCCCTATATATGCCAGCTAAACGTTGTCGTCGTCGTCTCTCCCTTCTTTTTCGTCGAGAGGTCCTTCGCCCATGAGCGAGGGTTACTGATCTCGACTGCCTCGCTCGTTCTCTCTCTCTCTCTCTCTCTCTCTCTCGTCTCGCCTTGACTATTCTCTGCAGTCGGCCGGTGTGCCATCTGTCGCGAAACCGTAAGTAGAGCCGTAACGTGCGCGCGCGCGCCCCGTTGATTTTTCGGGAGAGATGCGAGCCGCTGCCGCTGCCGCTCCTACCAAACCGTATATTTATATATACATATACCCCAATTCGTGCACTCTCTCCTGCGGTCGACTTCTATGCTTTTCTCGGAAAGAAATGCTCACGTGTATGCGATATTCTTTTTGGCGGTTGCGCGATCGCTGGGAAAGGTATACAGGAATTGCTGTGTCGTGAAATATGCTTTTATTGTACAGCTACAAAGATTTGCTTGAATGTCTGAAAGTATTTGAGTGATTACTTCACGACACTCGGTAAATAAAATATTTATCGAAGTATAAGCCGTTACCTTAATATACAAATCCATCTTCGCAATTACGACAATTATCGTGATCTAGCGTGTGAATTTTTATATTGGTGAGAGATGTTTATTCAACTCAGGTCTGCGACTATATAGGAAGTTTCCTAACAGGTTTAGGAAAACTTTTCGGCCGATCATTCCATTATCAACACTTCATCGAGCATTAAAAAGTAGCTTTTTCGTCGCGAACTTTTAAATTGTATGAATAATGAAAGAGAGCTGTAGAACTATATAGAAGGGCCACTCCTCTGCAGCTCGGACCAGCTCGTGTCATATAATGAAGTTGAAAGTGAAGATTCCCGTCTCTCGCTCTAGTTTCATCAGCTGTGGCACTCTCTCTCTTTCTCTCTCTCTCTCTCTCACTTTTATCTCTATATATGACATTCCATGGCTCGGTTTATCTCGGTTCAGGGCGCGACTGCCGGCTGGCACTGCTATTGGCAGTTTGTTTTTTCCCTTGGATCCTTGCGAAAATGCCTTTATGTCTTCGCTTACAGGAAACTTTGACATTTCTTTTTCGTTGTATACATTCGTAGCGTGTTTCCGAGCTGTGAGTCTGTTGAATACTATGTCTTTAAATTTGTAATTATAAATATATTTGGTATGGTCTAAGGATTCACGTGCAAGTATCCACTGCGGTAGCAGACAAACCCTAAACACTCCAACCGCGATATTCATTCAGGATTACACTGATCAAAACTTCATTTCACTCCACAATGCGTCACAAACGGCACCCTAAACCTCCATTACATCAAAAGTTTCCGCGCGAATCTCCCAATGCATTACGCAGCCACTCTCTTCTTATACGGGGGCGAGGCACAAAAAAACATTCACCATATAGCCTCTATACGTACGCGTGTGTCTTTTGTGACGCAGACCAGAACTTTTTATTTTGCGCGACATGAAAAGATGGAGAAGAGAGAGAGAGAGAGAGAGAGAGAGAGAGAGGAATTTGCATAAGCGCTTTGCAGACCAGATGAAAGCGTGCTTATATGAGTGGGAGTGTCGCGAACACTATACGACCGAGACGAATTCGCGGATGATTCCGGGTTACCCAGCTAGACGTTTTTTTTTTCGACGAACAGTCATTGTCCTCTCTGTCGTTTGTATAGTCCGAGAATGCCTGATCTTGTCTCTCTTGCGTCAGGCTACGTACATATGCGTTCGCGTATTCGAAAATTCTGCGAAAACGTGTGTTTGCGAAGGATTTTTCTTTGGTAGTCGATTGAATCATGCTGTCTTGTTTTCATGCGTGATACGTGCGATCTCGAATCATCGTGTTGTTCACATTCGGCGCCGATGACTCGGTGGTTTTTCCGTGAAAGCGAAAAATAGCGATTCTGCGAGCAATTGCTGACGACTCGTTATCATTGGATGCGAAATTTTTATAGCGTTGTTTCGGTAATACTTTGAAAACTGTTGACTGTTATTGGAGGACTTTTTACACTAAAAAGGTTATATACAATCAAAATCTTATCGTAAACATTATTGAGGCAATGACGCTTAGATGCCTATTACGTAGTATAATCATTTAGTCGTAGCAGCTGCTTTGAATATTTCAAAGAATTCAGTTAATTTTATAATTTCAGGAAAAGCTATAAAGACGCATCACTCACAGGTACTAGGTAGAATTCAAAGAATAGCTTTTAATTTACAAAATATTTCTGCGTTTATAAATTTAAGTACTACTTAACTTTGCATCTATTCTTAACCACGAACTTTCCCAAAAGTTATAGTAATATGGAAATTGGCAAGCCTCTGTCATTCTCCACCCAACGGCGATGATTAATCCTCATTTCCGCTTAAGGCCGTGTGTCTAACAGTGCCAAAGTACACGGGATGACTTGTGCTAAATAAGAATTTGACTCATATATAAGATCGCTGCAAGATCTGCCTTAGTTGTTGCATAATTTCGATCTATTTGATAAACGAGTGATTCATTCGTCCTATACATGAGCAATCATATGGCACGTGCCGTCTCATAATTTACAAGATTATCGATGTCCTTGCACTTTGCGAGTATTTGCAGACTTACGAATTTGCCTCGATTGTTGATCGCTAAATTTCAATTGGTAAAACATTTCCTCGTGATAAAGATTTAAAATTTCCCAGCTATTAATATTCATTTAGCACGTAAGGCAATTAATAAGCTATTAAATTAATTTCTTTCATCAGACCGACCGCAAAACTGCCTTAACGGCTCGAAAATTGGTATACACCTTTTTAGGCGGCCGCCTCGCTTTAAATAAAACCGAAACTCACATCTTCGTTCTTAGAAAAACCGCAAGAATTTTTATTTCCCATTCCGTGGCTTTTTGAGAGACTCGCACACATATCGCCGACACGATCTCTCTCGCGCGAGCACCAGAGATCGTATTATCCTCGCGTGGCCTCGTAAAAATTGTTCCTCGCGAAAAGCCGATCACCCCAATACATATATATGTATTCGTTACGAGCTGATTCATGGGACTTTTGGGACCTTTAGCCTAGTATATTCTCGTGTATGCCAATCGAGGATTATGGAAATATTGGGACGCGTATATGATATGTTTAAAAGATCTTCTCTATTGCACACCTTATTGTTTTCTAAAATTCAAAGACTGTTAAGGACGGAATCATCCAAGAAACAATCGGTTTGTCTGAATTATGGCCTCGATCTGTGCTGATTTTGAATCCAGTAATGCTATATCAAGACACAGAATATATACATTCCCGTTTAGAAAGTGAGTCTTTTTACTTTGACATAAAGTACGAAATGAAAAAATATGCACTCCTCGATATTTATGGCCTGACGGATGCGGGGGACAAGTGATTCCGCGGCCACACGTGGGGAAGAGGAAGAGGCACGACATGGGCGCACGGGTGGCCGCGCGAGCAGCACACTTTGTCAAAATAAAACGGCTCTACGCTGTCAGTGCACATGTATCACTGGGTCTGACGCTCGAAGCGAATCTAATAGCGATTCCGCGGTCCGCGACGAAAGAGAGAAAACAAGAATCGAAGCTGTGAACTGTGTGTCTGCGTGTGTACGTGCGACCGCCTGTACGATGTGACGGTTATTTCGGTGTTCGATCGATGAATTATGCGCTTATACTGTAGTCGAACGATTTGGTGGTGCTGAAATCTATATATGTGCTTGGGATAAGTTACGGTGTCTTCGCTGTGATGTAAGTTTTTCGAGTTTGATTGTTGCTCTTGTGGTTTGTTGCGCTGTGGGATAGGACAAACAACTCTGACGCATTAACGAGTCCTTTGTAATGTTTGTGACACTGTTACTATTTGTATTTATTTATTTATTTATTCCTGAGTTACAGTACATTACATTACAGAGTAATACAAATCACAAAGTAATCCGACAGAGGAAAACGAGTTTACTGTTCGTCAGTCTGGTGAAATGAGCCAAACATGGTCAGACCCTCTCAACCATGCCTGTTCATCTTAAAACTACCTTAAAACTAATATAAACATTTGTTCAATGTAACAGTAAATAAAATTTTTTTAATACAATAATACTTATTTTAATAACGTCGGTATAATTTCAGTTTAGTTTTATAGACTTAAACCATCTGTTAACTTTAACAGGATCAAGTCTTGACTTAATATATATTAACTAAATATAAAAACCCATTTTATTTAACTTTACCCATTTTATAATCTATATCTTTGGTTTTATTAACTATTACATATATATATTTTCACTAATCCATTCTTTTAATTTTTTATGAGAAGCTTTCTTACCTATATCTAGTTATAGTATAGGTATACTATAGTATCCAAGTCATTATTTAACGCAATGAAACAAAATGCCTAGCGCCATATAAAAAATACATGTAATGAATATCACCCCATCTACTATGCATCTATTGAACATTACAATAAAATAAATCGATTGAAGGGAATCGATACGTATAAAAAATGCAGGTTAATTTGCAATGAAGTGTCTGAGAAGAAAAGAGCGGTGATATAAATTTAATATTTTTCATATGATTGATTTGCTAGGAAGTCGAATTAACTCGCTGAACTTAATCTAAATCTTCGAATTGAAGGATGATGTCTGCAATTTTAATAAGTCGAGATCGTTAAGCCTGTCCTTACACCAATCGCGAGCGATGCACCGATAATATTCACCGGTATCGTTCAGTTCGTTCTGGATAATCGTACCCAATGCAGCAGTCAACCATTAGTGCGTTATTCGAGAGCAACGAGTGAGAGAGAGAGAGAGAGCGACTCGCGCGCGCAACATGTGTCCCGCAAAAGAATTCTCGAGGGTTTTTCGGCGCGAGGACGGAAACAAAGACGGAGAGAGCGAGAGAGAGCAAAGAACGGAGAGTCGTTGCGCCCGATTACATATCTCCGCTCTTTCTCTCTCCAATGCGATTTTAATAAAGAGAATAAATCATTTAAATGCAGAGGGAGGGGGGAGGGGGATGGCTACGGCGAAAATAAAAAGAAAGAAAGAAAGAGAACGGGACGGGGAGGAGGAAGCGAATTTTTCGAGAGAGAGACAGAAAGAGGGGGATGAATTGGCGAATAGTGTCGGAGGGGGTCGCTGCTATACGGGATGTATAAACCAGTCGCCGCCCCAGTTTAGACGCGCGGGCATGTACTTGTTGGACCCGGAGAAAGCGCCGCGCGAGGATGTATAACGAGAATTTTGTTGGTTCTCTCTCTTTCATTCTTTTTTTTTAATTTTTTTTCCTTTCTGCGCGATCTTTTTGTATATTTGTTTTGTACAAACCTGAAATTAAAAGACAGTTTAGATTGATTGAAGCTGTACGGTAAATATTATTAATGGAAAAATTAAACGTTTTATTTAGTATATCTCTTCTACAATTTTTTTCAAATAAATAAAAATTGACTTACCAGTTTTTCACCAATAATTTATTTCAATCCCATGAACTCTGTGTTAAAATTAATACAGTCTACTCGGCGTATCGAAAAAAGAAATAAAATAAAACCACAAGGTCCACCAATTTAATAAACTAATCTAAAGAAAAATTATAAAATCGTTGAAACCGTCATCGTGGAGCAACGTAAAATATCCCACACAGACGCGCCGTAGCGAAAAATTACATTCGGTAAAAACATCATCCAGCCAACGACCCCGAGGCTCAAGGGGTGGGCCCCCCTCCCGAAAAAAAAATAGCGGACATAGAGAACGAAAGAATGGAGTAGCGCAAAAAAGAGAGAGAGAAGAGAGAGAGAGAGAGAGCGAGCGAAGGGAAAAAAGAACCGGTATGTATTTTTGCGCGAGGGGTGCATTTCGTTTCACGATTATATATAAAAGCGTCCGTGGTTATATACGTGATGCAGAGCGCGATCGGCGACTTGGCTCGTCTAGACGAAGTCGTCGCCGCTGCCGCAAGAGAGAGAGTCGGTAGTAGTCGTCGACCTCCTATCAAAAACAGACCACCGAATTTGTAAAGGTGAGCTCTACGGCGCTCGCAAAGAGGGCAAGGAACTCCCCGATATACGCACACAATGCCGCCCCGAAGAAATTAAAGTTTCTTCGAGTGTATAGCGCTCAGCTCTCGCGCGCGAGCATTGTGTGCATAAAGAAGGGAGAGAGAGAGAGAGTCGACCTACTACTCGTATACATACTTTTCGATCGTTTTCACTTTCGTCCGTGTTGGAGGTGGGGAGCTGGCTAAAACCCTTGAAACGCGAATGTGCGTGTGTTTGTGTAACGATTCTTGCGCGCGAGGGGTATGATTACCAGAGAGGGAGAAACCCCCGAAATGCGGCAAGTTTCGTGGAGCGCATGGGTTGTTTTTTTTTTCTTTATTTGGGAACTGCTGTGGAACGGGAGAATAATGATGCAATTTCGGACTGTTGAGCGATCAGCTATGCATGCAGTGCGTGTTGTTTGTAATGTTGCGGCTCGATGTTGTTTGCGCGCGACTGAAAGTGCGTTAGAAAATAGAGATTTTGATACAGTGAATTAGCCATTGGAATTAGTTGCGGCGAAAGTGCTGCTGGTATGAATTGATACACCTTAGTTATAGCCTGCAAGTCTGTTCAACAAAGCAGTATATATTTATTAGATGATCTCCCTATCTTGAATTTTCAATAATCTACAGGTTCAAATAGAAAAATATTAAAATTCAAATTTATTCTTCGACATCGATACCGCTGTCTATACTATTCTAAAGTGACTGTTTTTTCCCCGTGAATTTTCGCGGCTTTTCATAAAATGCGAGCATCGAGACCTAAACCATATCCACGCAATCCCCTCAGCGCTCCTTAAAGACAAAAAATAAAAAAGGAAATCATTCTATTATCGCGTCTATCCCGTGGTACATATAAAAGGCGGGGCTGTACAGGAGACAGTAGCGTGCAGCTTCACCCTCAATTAATACATACATACACACACACACACGTACACACACAGACAGACAGACATACAGATCCCACTGTCTAAGTGCTCGAAGATCGAGAGAGAGAGAGAGAGAGAGAAGAAGCAGCAGCAGACCTTCGGGTCGGCAATGTCGTATTCATAATTGAAATTGCTCGCAGCGTATGGAAGGCGCGCGGAGCCGGACAGTGGCGGCCCCTGGCGAAATCGTCGACACTAGTGCGCGCGCGCGCGTGCGTCAGTTTGTGTGTGAGTGAGAGAGAGGAGCTCCCCGCATATAAGCCGGCTTCGGTTAATACATGGCATTCCGTGAATGCCATCGCGTCGAATTTATCCCCTCTCACTCTGGCTTGCGTCTCCTACGAGATATGCTTCTTCTTCTTCTTCTTCTCTCTGTCTGACTGTCTCTTACCGAGATCTTTCGGACTGAATTGTCCTAGGTGCGAGTTGCTGCTTCTTCTTTTTTGAGGGCGAGATGGATTAGGAACGATGGGGGGTTCCCTAAATTACTTAGGAGCGTTGGGTGTAATCTGAATTTGCGTGAGTTTTATATGCTTGATGATTGGTAAATTCTACTTTGTTGGGGAGAGAAATTTTACGAGGGAAATTTTTTTTTCTTTTTTTCTAATTCGATGTTGTTAGTGGTGAAATTCTGGATGATTTGTGTAAAAATTATTGCAACACGTGCAGGCCTCAACTATGCGTGGCGATGTCATTATTATCATTAAATTTTTCTTTTGGATAATCAATACTGTACAATATCTCCTACGAATGTAATCTGAAAAAAAGATTAATTCTCCCATTGAATTGGCATAATGAGATATTGAAAATTAGTATAATGACCTATGCTTTCAAATAGCAATCTATATGTATAATAGGATATCTTCCTGAAATAGGTCAAATCTACTTATCATTGAATAAATGCGTTATAACGTAAATGTCGTTATCAGCGTCCATTCTTTGCAATATTCTCAATACGAAAATTCGATTTTCGAGAAAAAAAAATTATAACGTAGATCTCGTTATCAACGTCCATTCTTTACAATATTCTCAATACGAAAATTCGATTTTCGAGAAAAAAAAAATTATAACGTAGATCTCGTTATCAACGTCCATTCTTTACAATATTCTCAATACGAAAATTCGATTTTCGAGAAAAAAACATCCATTCAACTCCAAATTGCTCCTGACCGATTTAACAAACGCCCTCTCGATTTTACCGCTCATCTCTAATTTTACCTGCTCCGTCTGCAACTGCAACGCGAGTAAAAAGTCGACGTCGCACAGATTTAAGTATGCATTGCCCGTCCTCGCGAAATCCAAGAATAGTGCGCGCGAAAATCACCCTTTACCCGATAAAATCCACCATCGCGTACGAGATATCTCTCTCGACCTCAGCACTCCCGGTAGCCCGAAATTCCTAATTAAAACAGTTCGAGCACGGCAATGCCGTGTACCGGCTCGATTAATAAAAGCGTCGTGTGCCACAATCGACGAGCTGTCGTTTAAGGTTACGTTAACCCAGATTCTACATATTATTCACGAAAGTTCGAGTCGTGTAAAATAAAGTCGGCACGTAAGAGCGAGAGAGAGAGAGAGAGAGAGAAAGACACAGTGTACACCTATTTTCGGCTCTCTCACGGCGAATTCGTGACGACGCGGCCCCGCGCGGAATCGATCCTCTACCACGACCGCGCCGCAGCAGCAGCAGCAGAACCGTCGACGACGACAGCCACCTCCAGATGCCGCTCCCTCCGTTGTTCGTCGTGCGCTTCGTTGACTGTGTGTGGCCGCTGCGTTGTCTAGGATAATACCGTGATTTCTAGTAAGTGGACCAAGTAACCCATTCACAAACGAGACGGAGGAACTCGTGTGTGCTTTTGGAGTTCTATTTGTGAGATGCGGTGGAATAAGAGGTTTTCGCGTGGTATATATTGGATGGATTTTGTAGAGGGTTGAGTTTTGAGATTATTGAAGGAGAAGAATTGAATGTACACATCTTTTGCCGTATTATTTAAATAAAACGGCTCCGTATTTCGACAGAACTCAACTTACCCAGCAGTGTTGAACAATATTTTATGCCACAAGAGTTCAAAAACCATGTCAAACGTGCGATTTTTTGGTTCGAGTAGCATAAAGTTTAATGTTACATTGTAATCCATGACGTTCCAAATAAAATAGTCGTTTTTTATCATCAATCCAGCTATAATTTTTATTCGTTTTTGAGCCCCTCTGAAAATTTTATCCTCTTTTCTTCGTTCTCCCTCTCGCCCTGGATTTCTCGCTCATTCGGTATGAATTGTGACACGACGAACGCAGCAGACAGATAGTTAAATTCGCGCTAGCGCGCGCGTGCGCTTCTCGTTGTCTTCTCTTAAGCCCCTCGGGGACTTTACTTCCGGAGCATTAACCCTTTGCATCTCCCAAGTTTTTCCATTTCCTTGCGCGCTCGCGCTCTCACACTGTGCTGCTCTCTCTCTCTCTCTCTCTCTCTCTCTCTCTCTCTCTCTCTCTCTCCTCTAGCTCTTGCTTTCGACCAAGTTCATCGCTTTCCAGAAATCAGGAGGATTTAATGACGATAATTCACTCGACACCCAGTTCCTACGACAATAGTATTGTCGTTTATTGACGGACGAATTGGTAAACTTAAAAGGAATAAATAAATTTACGTATAAAAAGTTTCTCCATTTGCTAAAGAAAGAAATATTCTTATTTCTATTAATCCTCCAACTTTTTGGTCAGATATTTCGCAGATAATCAATGTACCAATTTAATAGTTGTTAGCCCACTCGAAAGTAAATCAGAAAACCCAAGGTGCCCCATGCACCGCAAGGACTCGGGTAAAAAAAGCTCAGCTGGTAGCGAAACAGGGAGGGGGGGGGGAGTATAAAGGAAGAAAGAGGCAACAACAAGCTCTCGAGAGCCCCAAGAAGAAGAAATCGCGGTACCAGCTCGCACACGAAACGTCGAACCGATGAAACGGAAAGAAGAAGAAGAAGAAGCGTGCGGCCTCGCGCTACGGTCTTCCCGCGGTAGTTGGTTGCCTGCGTACCGCTGCCGCCACGCTGCTGCTGCTGCTGCTGCTGCCTCGTTTCCCACTCGTTTCATTTCCGCGTTCCGTCACGTGTGAACCTCCTTTGCGGCACGTCGAGAGAGATGACGAGAGCGAGCTCTGGAGCCACCGCCGGTGACGCGCACTATGGTGTGGCCGATCTTATGGTCAGTGACATCTGCACACGCGAAATGCCGTTTCCGATTCCAGTTCTATTATTTTATGCTCCTTTCTTTATGCGCGCTCGCGAGGAATGCGGGGATAGAAAAAAATGCCCTGTTCGAACCTTTTTTTTCATCATTTATAGTGGCGCACAATGAACTAACGGGATTTAGTGTCAAGTTAATGACGATATAATGCAAGATAAATTCGTTCTTCTCTTTATTCTCGGTTCGTTATTTTTTTTTTTACAAAGTTTTCCATTTCGAGCCATTATCTAGACCAGAATTTTTCTTCCATTTGTCGGTGGGTGATGGCTTTGTCGAGCCGAAAAATCCCAGCCTCTTTTTTTTTGACAATCCCAATCCCTCGACTCGCTCGTCTGTAACGTACAAAGCGAGGCGAATTTTATGTCCACTATGCATTTCGCGTGTACTTTTTTCCCATTTGCAAAGTTAGTATCCATTATTTTGCTCATCTGTACTTTCTTGGTCAGCCATTTTTTGCCTGATTCCACAAATGAATTTATCGAATTCGCGTGCTTTTGGCGAATCCATTAGAATCCTGCCTTTTTTCGTGCGCAAAGACAAGTAATTATCGATTCGATTATTCAAATGTCGAAAGCGACAAGTACGTAAGTGCAGCATCACAGTAGAGACGCAGGGCCAGCAACGACCGCAGACAGAAACAAAACAAAACTCGCTGAGCCAGCAAATCTTCAGCGGCACGCGCGTGGCTAAACAATATTTTGCCGTTTCAGCGACTTTCCCGAAAAAACAAGAGCCTCACTCTCTCTCTCTCTCTCTCTTTCTCTATCTCCTTCTCTCTGCCTCTCAAACCTCTCCAAACTCATATATACACACGTGCAAAAAAAAAAAACAAATATAGACAAGAAACCACGAGCGAGAAAACAGAAGCTGCTGCGCGACGCAGCTCTTACAAAAGAGACCTCGTACATATATCTACCGAAAATTCTCCTGTGCCTGCACTCGCGAGAGAGGAAGAAGCAGCAGTAGCAAGTAGCGCAGCGACTCGAGACGATCGCGTATACGCGTGCGCGATATATAATATAAAAGCCAACGACGCGGAACGTGCACAGTTTGCGAGAAGTGCCCCCGAGTCCTCTTCTTCTTCCTTCGGTTACAGGGTTAAGGAATTTCTCTCTGCTCCTCGCGTAGAGCTCTGTGGAAAAACGCGAGTCGAGCGCTAAAAAGTTTTCCTATATCCCCTCCTCGTACCTCTTCTCGCTCGATGTGGAAAAACCCGCGTGTATAAAACTTTACCGCTGCTGCCGTGCGTCGAGTTACTGCATCGAGAGCTTTTTTTTCGGGGTGCAGTCTTGGTTACGAGCCGCACCGAGGATGAAGATATGTTCTTGTCTTTTTCTTTTAGATTTATGGGCCAGGTCACTGATGAATTTTGACGGCTTTGTGGTCAGTTGGATGCTTGAGGAAAGATTTTTTAGGACGAAAATTGCTGTATATCCTTAATATTAATAATGACTACGTAATATACGTTTCTTTGTAATAAAACGAAAAATACGCACTTGAAGAGATCGAATCGTTTTATTCATCGATGAATGCTACTTCAGCTCCAGTCAAATGAAATATCGAAACGAAAATTGATTCTTGAACCGCGATGAGATATTGCGTTATTCGACGCTCAAACAAAGGAGAAAATTCTTTTGAATCGGACTGATTTTACAGCAATTTGTTGAACTTTTTAATATTCATGTATTCGACGGAACCGGAAAGAAAGCAAAAAATTTTATACTTCTAACGATCCAATTATATTTTGGACGACCTTTAAAGACCAATTTACGTAAAGACTGAAATAAAAAGGGATTTAAATAACAGATTTTTTCGCAAAATAATGTATTCCTATCTGCCGCCTATTATATGCAGTCCTTTTGCTTTATAGCGTATTGTTCTAAAGGGACTATACTTATATTAGCATAGCGAAGGATATAATTCAGCCACTATGTATAGCTGAATATAGACGATATGCATTGTGTATCTTTGAGAGTGGATGACAGATCGTAGCGATGATTTAAGTGCATACCACCGCCTTGCAGTTCGCACGGATTCTCCGGCTGGTGAACAAGTGAGACTAGGGCAATTTTACGCGTGATTTCCCGCGAAGATAAGCCTAAGTGTATGTGCGTCTCGGTTTAGGTGTCCGCCATGTAATTGTGCCGGCGTCTGGATGTCTTCGCGTTCGCATAGTTTAGAACAAAATTGTGATGTCGCACTTTCTTAGGCTGCTCTTTTGTCGCGCATTTCTCAAGGTTGAATAGAAAAATAAACAAGCTACGAATGATTTTTTAATCTAATTTATTACTATTTAACGTATCTTTGAACTCGATGAACTTATCGCAATACGTATAAGTATACAAAAATTGATAAATCAGCACTACCATTGAGTATCTTCAAAACCGCTAAACGCAATTTTTCCGCTTGCTCAAATTAAAAAAGCACTCGTAAATTGCATCGTATTCATCCGAATAAACTGTCCCGCACATAAGCGCTTCCACTCGGTAAATCGCGGTATACCATCCTTAAAAAGGAGTCCTTTAATTTCTTGCCGGGATTCTCGCATTATAACGTCTCCACGATTCAGGCTCCGAAAAAGAAAAGAAGGAAGCGAAGAAGAGCTCAATCGAGCCCACAACCCTCGCCGAATTCACTGCCATATATATACTCGGCAATTGCTCTCACCCGCTCAAGAGGTGAAGCGGGCCACTTTTTTTAATCTGTGCGCCACTGTTTCGAAACCCTCCGCCAAAAAAAAGGAAGCCCTTTCGTAGAGGTACACGCGGCAGCGGCGAGAAAGGGGAAATATATACAAAGATAAGCAGGGGACCTTATTCGGTGTGCTATATTCTACTTCGCTCTACTCCCCCGCCTTGACTTGTTTCTGGTGTTATCGGAAGAGAGTCGAGGGTTCTTCTTACGCTTTTGGTCTTAATAGTTATTTTTTTATTTTTTTGAGTACACTTTTCATTTGGGCTGGAGTGTGTCGTGGAGGTGGTTCGAGTTCTGTTTAACTACTGAAATTTCGGAACGATTAATTTCTTTCGCGTCACCGGTTCTAAGAATGTACACTTTGCAATTCAGTAATGAATACTCGATGCTTTTTTTTTAATTTTTAAATAGAAAATACTTTTTATTGGATTAAACTTACTGAATTAAAAAAAACGTAATGTTACAGGAGTTTCATTCCTAATACTAAAAAAATATGATTCATTCGTGATTGCTCAGAAATATAATTCAACAAAGAAACATTTCACGTGTATAATAAGAAAAATACAATGATAAAACAGAAAATCGTGGATCTAGATTGAAACAGAAACAAAAAGCCAATCCGTTGAATTTAGCAAAGAAAACGGCCGCAGATGCGGAACGTAGCTATCAAAACAAATCCAGCATCAGCACCGAGTAAAACGAGAAGCTTGCCCACGTACAAGCGCGCGTACAAGCTTCGCTATAGAAAATACGAGAGAGAGAGAGTCGCCGAGTTAAACAAAGTGCAAGCGTCGCGATAATGATAAGCCGCAGTCTACGCTCACAACCACAAACACGTGTTTGGTCGCGAAAAGCGCGGAAAATAGCGGTACAAACAAGGCCAAGATATACAATGAATAATTATAAGAATGCGCGTGCGAGAGTATGAAAAAAGTGGTGGGGAATGAGGCAAGCGTTAAGTTGCGAGAGAGAAAGAGAGATAAGGAGAAACGTACGCGCCCTGCTGATAGCGCGGAGGTTTATTCAACAAAGTTGTAGGCCTTCCATTAATCAAATTTCTGCGGTTGGGAGAAGAGTGAAGGGAGGATCGCGACTGCGTGAATATTATTTAATGCTTATTTTTGAAGGATGCTTTCTCTGTGGGTTTGCCTTTTATTTATAGATAACAGGTTGAAAGAGGTGACTTTGCTTAGGATATTCTGAACTCTGAATATGATGTAAATATTACTTGTATTTCATTGGTGAGATTCTGTAAATTATGTCCATTTCTAATTAAAATATACAGAAGTTAGTTTATGTAAGAGCTATTCAAAAATGTATATTTTTAATCGCATGCAAAATCTTGCAGGCCTGATGCACTTAGACAAATTAAAACTTTCAGCTTCATACTGAAAATTATGCGACCAACTGAAAGTATGCAAACGCCAAAACTACAGAACCTTATGAAAAGGCTCGTAAATATTCGAAGAAATTATATATAGGATTTACATTAAAAACATAAACTATTCGTGTTTCTCCGTGGCAATATTTTTAAATTGATAATACGCACTGAACTCGAGCTGCACACGATGCTTGCTATCATACATTTTTCCACGACTCGCGGCGATAAGAGGAGTGAACCACATCGTGTCGTAATGTATTTTCGGTCATCACTTATACTTTACTTTATACAGACGCTACTTTCTCGGTCAATTGTTGATTCATTCACAATCGTTCCATTGATATTCGAATCGTTTTAATTAAATTTTTAATTGCCGAGCTAATATAAAAAACTTTGTACTTAATTAAATTAGTCCTTGAACAACAATAACAATGGGTGGATTGATAGAAAATAATTTTTTTTTACGAAACAAATTGTACAAATCTTTCTGTGATTTATTAACCGTATAGTTTAAAATATATTTTACTTCTTATTATTAATCACAGCGATTCATTTTCAATATTTATTTTTCCATTCATTTTTTCTATTGCGATGATACGTTTTCTGCATCGTATGTGAAATAGTTCGTGAACGAAAGTCCGTCTCTCAAGTTTTCGGCGCCCTCGTACATATGCGCCGTGAGTTGCATTTCTGGACGATATCAGATTCGCGGTGCACTTTGGTCCATGGCGTGCTTCGCACGATGAAGTTTTCAGTCGAAGCTCATATTCGCCGTGAAGTAGTGAGGGTGAGGTCGAGTTTGTGTGTCGAAGTGAAGTCTAGCAAGGTTCCAATAATGGCTGGAATTTGATAAACCAGAGTTAAACTCTGTATCTTTATATAAACTTGTTTATTTTATGGAGCTGCATGAAACATTTTCAATTAATTAACTATTTTGCGATTATGCTTTAACGAACTAAAATAAAAATGAGAGAAAAAGGAAAATGTAAGATACCGTGGATCGTAGTCTGAGAATATTAGCGCAGATACTTCAGGGCTAATCCAATCTAAAGTCGAAATCCCAGAGGTTTCTCCTTCCTGCTTCTGTTTCTTAGTGAAATCTATAGAAATGCTAAGAAGGGGACAGGAGAGTTTCACGCTTCCAATTTTCTTCTCTACTTAAAGTTGACAGAAATGTAAGGATAGAGCAGTTGATAGGGTGCAGTACGTTAAGATGAAGGCGAACTCTTCGCTACAAGTTTATTTCAATTGAAACAATACTAGTAGCTTAACAATTGGTAATTTAAGGATAAATTTATATTATTTTGAAAAAATCAATATGTAATGGTAAAGCACATGTTTAGTATTTCGTAAAATAAATTTAAAGTATCTTTTAGCACTTTAAATAAAAAGATCATATTTATATTGATTTGAAAATTAACAAAATATAAATTTTCTACACAAATGAATAAGTATATATATACAACTTTTTTTTTGAATTTGAAATATTCGATTCATTAATTACTCTGTAAATTAATTAAAAAGTGAGAGAAAACTTCATAAATAACTTTTTTGTTTCAAAATTCATTATTCTTCGAAATTTATCGTTGACCCTCATCTGCATCCAAGCAAAATGCTTACTAATCACTCTATAAACAACGCCCGGTCCGAACTACACAGCTCTGCACGAAAAGAAAATAGATCGAGAAAAAGGTGTGAGAAGCATATAGACGAGAAGAAAAGCAGCGATAATAGACAGCTGAAAAGAAAGGCGATCAAGAGAAAGAGCACGAAAGATAGAAATAGAGAAAGAGAAAGAGAGCGGGAGAGAAAGAGCAAGGAGGTATCAGTGTTAAAAGCGAGGGTCAGGATTAAATTTAACCGTGGGCTCGGGCTATTTATAAAGATTAACTTGTTGGCGCGATAACGAAGTAGTAGAAAAGAGAAGAAAAAAAAAAGGGAGAGACGAACGAGCGAGGCAGTGAACGGCGCGCGCGAGAGAAAGTAAGAGAGAGAGAGAGAGAGGAAGAGATGAACTGTGCAACGCTAAATTGTCGCGCTCTCGGGCGCAATTGCGCGACGGCGGGAATCGGGCCGAGAGCAACAGCACCAGCAGTAGCACCAGCATCAGCAACTTCAAGAGGTGAAATTCCTGCGGAGCGAGAGAGAGAGAGAGAGAGAGAGAGAGAGAGAGAGGCAGTCGGACACGCATTTACTCGTTTTCGTTTCGTGCGTGCCCCACGTCCTTTATGTCTGCCGTTGCCGCCGCCCCGACGTCGCTGTACTATATTTAATTTGCAAACTAATTCCTGTGCGTGCGCTTAGAGGCTGTACCGAGTGGGCCAGCAGCGACGCGCCTTAGAATCACGGAATCATAGTTACGTAATTTGTTTATTTTTGTAAGAGAGAAGAAAGCTCCTGCTGCTGCTGCTTCTATAGCTGGTCGTAGTTGCTAGGCTGCCTACACGAGGGGCAGGCTTTTATTCATTTCGTTGCGTCTGATATTCTATGCGAGAGCGTGGAGGACGGGATTTGCTGCGTGTGGACGCGCAGCACGACCGCGACCACGATGTTTTAAGGCGATTTAGTGAAAGTAGTTTCGGAGCTTTTAATGAATTGCCACAGCAAAGTGCGTAGAGTTTTGCAGTAATATCTGTTTCCTTTTTTCTTTTTTGGGTGAATGGAGCGAACGAAATTATCTGATTGTGGGCTTCTAGTTTGTCGAGTTTATATAGATTCAGAATTAAATTAATGTAACTGTGACATTTTAGTTTTTGATTTCTGAAAATTCACTAGTCGTCAGTAAATTATTAGCTGTTCGGATTTTGTAATGTATATCGGCATTCATTCCATTAAAACGTGTACGATCCATATATACAATCAATAATGCAGGCAATGCATATAACGAACTCTTTCAAATAATATTTATACCATATATATTCAACTCAACGAAACAAAATTCTCCCCATATCAAATTTATCAATCATCCAAAATCATACAATTCAGAATGTGCATCCATGCTGCATTGACGCAATGTATGCGTCCCCGCTCAGCTCGCAAATTGAATATCACACTCCTCGAGTAGTAGTCTCGCGCGGGCGCACACTTTTCCGGCTCTCACGCCTTGTTTTCGCGCGCGCTCCTCGGTCAATTACTTCTTCTCTCTCTCTCTCTCTCGCCTCGATAAGACGTACAAGCTGGTGCAGTGTGTGGCAGGCGAGAGGGGGGTCGGTCGAGAGTGTGCGGCGGTGGAGGCGGCGCGGGTCAGCCGGCGGCGGCGGCGGGCAATAAAATGCCACTCGTATTATAGAGTGTATGTGTGTGTGTGTGTGTGTGTGTGCCCTTAGCTGCATTCCCGAGCAGTGTGTCGCCCGGCTATTTTAAGCCTTTGCGTTTAATAAACTTACCAGCGTCAGGAGGCTCAATTGAGACCGCCGCCGCCTTCTATAATTTCTTCATCTTTATTTTATCTCGCGCCTGCCACCTCCTACACTCGAGACAGTGCGGTATTATACGGATATTTGCGCATTGTCGTGCGAGCTGCTGTCTTTTTCCTTTTTGCTACGTTTTCATGCTTGCAGTAGAGTTGATTAAAGCATTTGATGAGAAATTTTAGTTGACAGTGTGTGTTTATGTGGTTGATGTGCGAAAGCTGCTTGGAACATTGTTCCGATTGATTCGAATTTGGAACTACTGTGATAAGCGCATCGTTCGTTCGATTTTTTCGCCTGAGAAGTCCTAGAAATAAAAACTCATTACATTTCTTTATATGAATTCCAACTTCTCTATTCTACATATTTGAAAATGCTGCACGCGATATATAGCGGGCAGCGAAACATTCCAAACAACCTCATTTAGATTTTATCACTGAAAAATACAATGCCAGAAAAATGTTGGCTCCTCGCGTTCGGCGCCGCAGCGTAAAAATTTCATTCAGGTTTCATCGCTCGTATAAGAGGGAACCGTGCATAATTTGCCGGGTTTTCTCGTATACGAGTATACTACGAGCGTGACACAGTTTCGCATTAGTGTTTGCTGAAGCGAGGCATGTGAATGAAGAGAGAGAGAGCGAGAGAGAGAGAGGAAAAAATGGTAGAACGAGAATGGGAGTAGGAGGAGGCGAAATCGAAAAGTCTGGGGAAAAAAGTCCGACGCTACTGCCGCGCTGCAAGCGTAATATCCGAAAAGTAGAGAAAGCTGGTGTGTACGTATAGTCTTGTCTCTTACAATTGCGGAACAACGGTTCTGCCCCTATTTTTCTCTTTCATCGTACATCGCTTTGTCTATCTTCCTATTTTTATATTGCAAAATGGTTTCCCCTATTTGAATTTGATTCCTCCTGTTTGCTCGCCCTGTTTTGTTCGTCGAATTTATTAAACTGGTTAGTCATACCAACTATTCGGGTCAGTAGTTACAGACGAAACGTACCAGCCGTACTTTATGCTGTCTTATATGCTCTTTGGGCTTTCGAGCTTGCACAATGGCATTACATACGCGATTTCATCTATGCATTTTGACGAGATTGCATTTTTCGATGCTTGTTGTTGCTCGATGTTTGGATTGTAATTTTATGCTTAAATATTCATGTCAACTATAGCAGCTGTATAATAAAACGAATAAGTTAATGAGCCTGCTTGATTTGAAATTCCGTATAAATGTATATAGAACATGAGCATACAGTATATTAATAAGTAATTATGAATTTTCCAAAGTGCAAATACGAAAAGACCTTACTATTCCGAATTACTTAACAATCAACGTGTTACACATAAAATACAAAGTATCTCCTATCGTCATGCATTATCATTTCCAGCTTACTATTTCGACTATTCGGCGGTTCTCCATCGTACCGAATAAGCGTAATATCGCTCTCATACACCCACTCATTTTTTTTTTCTACCCGCGCCAATTTTCGGCAGAAGAACACGTCGAAATAACGAGAAGACCGGGAAGAAATTAAAATACCCTCCTTTCACGTTCACGCGAGGCTCGTACTATAAGTATAAAAGTTTTTGCTCCCTCTCGCCGAGAGCTTCACTTTTATTTTTAGTCCGACGGATATTCGCGATAGATAAAGATGAGTATTTTCTTTTTCTTCTCTCGTTTTTTTGCGCACGGCGGAAAAAGAAAAAGTGCTGAACCGTTGGGGTGATGATCGCGTATAGACATCGGATACGTGAATATGTGACGGCGACGGGATTTTTCATTTCGTACGCCCTCGAATCCCCGCGGCGTATTTTTTTGCAGTCACTCGCGCGCGCGCACACATGTAATGGGCCTAATTTACTTGTCGCGATGATTAAATGTATTTCGGTGAATGGTTCTGCTGTAAACTAAATTTTTAATGGACGATACCATGAAAATATACTTATAATATTTGACTATATTTCACTATTAAAAATTGCAACTATAAAAATGTCATCGCGCTATACGAGCAACGGTCGAATATTGAATGCTATTACAATGCTCACGCTTACCTTTTACAAATTATATACAGCCATTCAATCGCACGCGCATCTCTTTTTTGCGCGAGCCACGTGTATATTCCGAGAGAGAACAGACAAAAATTAGGTCGACGGCTCGAAATAAAACGAAACAAAATAGTAAAATCAATATCGCATATGTCGAACTTTAGATGCAACGAATGGCCTCTATATCATACGTATACGTGCATGTGTGTGTGTGTAGAGCTGGAAAGCTCGTCGAAAAAAAGCTCAATGAACCACGCCGCGCTCTCGTACTCATCTACTACTCTCTCTATCTCTTTTTACGCTCGCAGTTCTGCTTTCATTTCTCTTCCATTACAGCGGCGGCCCATCTCTCTCCCTCTCTCTCTCTCTCTCTCTCTCTCTCTCTCTATCTCTCGCTCCTATTTGTTCCTTTCGGCGTCCTTTCAGCACTGAAATCCGTTCGATCGCAGCCCCCCTCCCCCAGATTCGCGGGGGGTGGGAGCAAAAGCGACGCGCTTATCACCGCGAAGACTCTTCAGGGCTCGCGAAAGCGGAATGAGGTAGGAAGGAATGATAAGGAAGGAGCGAAGAAGACAAAAGGCTTTCCAGCGGTAAGAGAAAAGGATGAGAGATATACAAGTATTACAGATATTACGACGATGAAAAAATTGCTCTTACTTTTCTGCGGGAACAGATTTTCCTTTAGGAAGCTGTTGATATTCAAATTATTTTATAAGCGTAACGTATTGATTGGCAGAAGAGAAATCGGTAACCAATACAGCTTTCTTCGCGGTTTCTTCTAGTTTGACATTCTATTTATTCCAAAAATTAGAAGAATGACAAGCAAAGGTGTGTTTTGAGGAACAAATAAAATAACTAACTGAGCTGAAAGAATGAAAGTGCAGTTGCCTCGTGCGCGTAAGAGCCGATGCAATCAATGAATGACACTTCGCATCGCGAATGAACGTAGCGTCAGTCAGTCGCGTTATCCACCGCCGCCACGTCGCTGCGTCTCACACTCCGATTTCCTTTCATATTCCACCTCTGCATTTGCTTCGTCGACAAATATTTCTGTCTCTCGTTAGTTCTGGAAGTTGTGGAGCTCTCGGGGAGAGTTGAGGCAAACGACTTTGCTTGTTTCGTAACGATCGTTGCGGCTCCGTTATTTAGCGTTTTGCGATCTTCTGCAGCGATCACCTTCTCTCGTTTTGCAAAAAATTCTTGTACGTACATTCCAATCGGAACGAGTATTTGAGCTGTTTGATTTTTTTGTTGAAAAAAAAACGTGATTCGTGCACATTCTATTGATATTTATTATCGAGTAAGGTAAAAATGGGTAAGCTAACCAACCACAAGGACACATTAAAAAAAATGTGGACGATAACCAACGAGCATCACGAGCACAACCCTTCAAAATCTCCTCGCAGCATTCCCATTCGCAAACCACTTATCGAGAGAACGTCTCCCCCGATTATCCATCGAGATATATACAGTTACCCAACCCCCGAAATCAATGCCCTCGACGAATCTCTCTCGACAGCGTCAATCGTCGCATATTGCGAGAATTCCCGCACAAAGCTCTCGCGGTCTGTACAACCTATACCCCTGCCCCCTCCAAAGAAACGGACCTCGTTGACAGAACATGTGTATATATATACATCGCGATTCTTCTTTCGTCTCCCGTGTATATCGGTGTGTCATCTGCAGGTCCTCTTGCGGTGACAAAACGCGAGCGCGCTTCGCCGCAAAGCGTGCGTACACGACACACGTATGTATGTATGTATGTATATATATATATCCAACCCCCAGTGTGGCAATCAACGAATGACGCTACTGCTGCTGCTGCTGCTGCTGTTGCCGGTGACCGTAATGACGACTGCACCTTTTTTTTTTCCTTCTTTCATTTTTCATTCCAGCCAACCCTATACTTGCACACACACACGGAGCTTTTGGAACTTGCCTCACGGCACTTTTCGTTTGCTCTCTCTTTCTCTCTCTCTCTCTCTCTCTCGTTCTCGCGTACGCCTGTCTCTCGCCCACTAACCCCCTCTACTTTTTCTCCGCTACCTCATCCCCTTACCCTACTCCACTTACTCTGTCTCTCTCATTCGAGTGTATTCACCCCACTTTCTCTCTCTTTCTCTCTTGCTTGCTCTCCCGCTTTCCCTATAGCTGTCTATTTATCTTCATCCCTCTCTCTAGCGACAGTGTATCCTCTCTCTCTCTCTCTCGCTCTTTCTCTCCCTTGCTCTGTCTCTGTCTGTCTCTCTCTCTCTCTCTCTCTCTCACTCTTCATCCCTTGCTACTACTACGTCTCCTCGCGTACGCTGCGGCAGCCGCGCCGTTGCTCGACGTCGTATAATACGCGAGAGCCGAGGGAAGAGTGTACGAGAGAGGCAACGTCGACTGCGACGACGACGACGGCGGCGACACGAGGCACACGGTACACAGCCTATCGATCGCGGGCGTCGACGTCCGCTCGGTGGCGCCCTCGTCGTTCTTATCCTCTCCTCTCTCCCTCTGTCTCTCTCTCTCGCTCGCTCGTGAAAATCCAAACGGTTTTTCCCCTCTTTTTTGCTCTCTCCTCTCTACGTGTGGGTGTGTGCATGTACAGCAGACGGGAGGAGAGATACGAAGTGCGCAGGGGTTTGCTTTGCACGAGGAGGCAGTATTGGTGTGCGTGTGTATAGTCCTCCTCGTTTCACACACTAGAGTAAGAGAGAGAGAGAGAGAGATATATAGCAAAGAGACCAATCGGGCCGCGCTTCGTCGGTGTGGCGGTACAGCGCCGGTCACCCGGCGTGTGAGTACACGTCTACCGCTGCTGCTGCCGCTGCTGTAGCCGCTGTAGCTCGGCTTCTCCGGCCCATGCGCAAGACCAACAGAGAAAAGGAGCAACGATATAGCAAGTGAGAGGGAGAGAGAGAGAAAGATAGAGCATAAGAGCTAGAGGTGAAGCTATACGAAGCAAGACACATGTATATAGATGCGCGCGAGGGAGAGGGACTATACCACTACAGCTCTGCTGCTGCTGCTGCTGCTACTGCTATACCGCCTCGCGCCCTGTACGCAAAAAGATTCGCTGCGAGTATACACACTACGGCCACGCCGTGCGTTACCCGGTATATACAAGACGTTTTTTTCCACGGCCTGCGACGCCTATCGAGTGCGCGCAAGTATCTCTCTCTCTCTCTCGGTCTACCGTCCCCCCGCACGCGCGTACTTGGGATACGCAGACAGGCACCGCTCTCACTCACTCTCTCTCTGTCTTTCTGCATCCCTCTCTCACTCACGGTCCCTCGTCCATTTCGCTCCGACATCCACACGCGCATCTCTCGTCTCTGTTCTCTCGGTCTATCGCGCGCGCACACAGAGTGCGAGCGAGTGTTCGGCGGGGCTAGGCGTAGTCTCTCGTGCATCCGCGAGTGTCGTCGCGGACCGCGCCATCGATGGACACCGCTGCTACTTCTTCTCCCTCTTTCTCTCTCTCTCTCTCCCTATCTACCTAGCTCACTGGCTCTCGTGAGCAGTAGTAACGGCGTGCGTTACCAACAAACAAGATCTCGAGTGTGCGAAGTGTTTCCAAGGGATATCTATGTATACACATGTACGGGGTGAACCGAGGATGAGGATGGATCGTAGCTGTTGCTGCTGCCGGTGCGGGGATGACGATGAGAGCAGGAGGACGAGGGAGATCGGCGTACGGAACGGCGACGGCGGCGCCGCACGTCGGTGCCGCTGCCGAGAGAAGCATGGCCGTCGTCGGCAAGTCCACGAATCGCGGCCACGTTGAGACTGACGATGAGGGCATGGTATCTCGCTCTCGTGTGTTACGGTGCGTTACGGTGCGCGATGATAACGCGACTGTGGCTGGACTAGCTGTATAAGTGTGTGTGGTTGCGAGTGGACGTGGTGCAGCTGCAAATGTGTTACTTCGACTACCAGTGGGATATATAGGCAGTGTTTCCCGGCCGCTAGAGTCTACCGTGGACTCCGCTGTTTTCTTTTATTTGGGACACGTGACACAGGGGCAGCAGCAGCAGTAGCAAGTTGAACGACTTGGCTGGCGAGGAGGTTACGTAAAGGCGCTTCCTCTCGATACACCTTGGGGCTGCTTCTGCTGCTACCGCTGCTACCGCTGCCGCTATCGATTGCAGCTGCTTCCACGGATATGCGTGTACAGCGAGGCTTGTTCTCCGGATAAGAGGAGAGAATTTAGCGTAGAAGACTGGACTGGAAATCGCGCGTGATGAATGTTGGTGGTGGTGCGCGGGACACACGCGGAAACGAGGCGTTGCCGAACGAGAGGCCTGCAGCGTGAGCCATGAGGCGCCGAACGAACTTATCTCTCGCATGGCGGCGTTCCGTGTGACACCCGGTCCTTATAACCTCCCTCTTGGCCGAACTTGGCTTTATCGAGTCACCGCAGCTTGGAGCTGATGACTGATGATGACGATGACGATGATTTAACGTATAACCATGTGCCGGTGGAGAAGGTTTCTTGAGCCATGAAATCACCGGTGTCGGTGCAAAAGTAGAATTCATCGCGTACGGAATGGTTGTGATCACAGAGTTGAAGATCCACGTGAATCGTTTAGGAACTGATGAATCGAAGCTGTCAGTGCGACCCGTAGCAGCATGGCGAAGAGTACGAGAAATAAATATTAGACAGTCGCAGGGGAAGGGGGGGGGGGGGAAGGTTCTCGCGCAGTTCCACGAGCAGCAGCAGCAGCAGTAGCAGCAGCTTTTCTCATGCGGATTATATTGCGCATCGGCCGAGAAACGAGGTAAGACGCCGCTGCTCCACGAACACCGTGTACACACATGCGCGCGAAGCGTGTGTTCTCTGAACGCGTTCGATCCACACCCTCGTATACTCTCTCTCTCTCTCTCTCGGTCTTTTTTTTTGTTTCCCGCGCAAAAAAAAAAGTAGAGGAAAAACCCTTGAACTATAGACCTCCTCCCCCCTCCATTCGTGACCTGGGATTTTTCGGTGAGTGTCCTGAGGGACGAATATCTTACCTCCTCTCTGTCACAACCCATGCCGTTCTACTGAGTGCTTTCCTCTTCTGCTCCTGTTTATTCCGGCTTCTTATCTCCCTTTTTGGCTGTCTCTCCCTCTCGCTCTCCCCTCAACCCTCACAGCCCTCACTTTATTATAAGCTTTACCCATTATTATAATTATTATGCTAGGTCTTTTATCGGCTGACGGCTATCGTGAATCATGGAATTTATCTCGAGGTCTATTATTTTCCTAAATATTTTTTGTGAGTGTTTGTTATTGTTGCATGTAACGTATATGTGTGCGTGTAATTTGGAGTATGCTGTAAAACATTAGGGAGATTCTTATCGAGCGTTGTGTAAGTTGTTTTGCGTGAGCGATTACACTCGATCAAGTTTTCCCCGTGTGCTCTTCTTGGTACATGTTTCAGAGAATGCTAACAAGAACAACTTTTTACCAGATTATGTATTTCCTATGTACTTGTTGTGTTAACTAGTGGAAATGAGGTATTGTAGCGACTCTACACTATGTCGCAGACTGACACTATGTCGCAGACTGACACAATGTGCAAAAGTTATAGTCGTGGTATAATTTATTATAGACGTTTAACTGACGTATGGATCTGCATTTATCGTTTGATATACATGTAACTAAATGAACAGCACTAGGTGTATGCTATAAATAACTGAAATTAATGATTCATTACTATAGTTTCGAAGAAAACGTAGCTTGCGTTGGGTTAAAAATATTAAATATTTATAGCATAAGCATATGTTAGGAAATAAACTGTTTTGAGTTGTAGGAATAATGTATAGTTAACTATAGCCAATTCTTATACATTGAAATTCTAAATTTTTATATGGACAATTAATTTTCCTCAACGTTATCTCGACTTTTTCCTCATTATTTTTCGACACTGGTCCTTATCTCAGGGCACGTGTTACGCTCCTTGACCTTGTCATGCGAGATATAACGCACAGTTCGATGAACCGCAGAGCGGGAGAGAGAGAGAGAGAGAAAGATGGCAAAGTCGAGTTGACCCCCCTAGCGGATGGGGGGGCATTAGCTCGGAGTTCTAGTATATATATATATATATCTATGTCTCTTAATATATCTGTTAATTAAGTGCTAATCTATAGTGACTGTGGCCACTTGTAGTTGTTTCGCAAAAAATTATTTTGGTCTCTTCTTTTTTTAAATCGCTGACATAAATAAGAATGACTTGGGGTTGGCGCTATTTTTGTTTGCTTCACTTTGCAAATTTGCTTCAAGAAACCTTTATTTAGATGCGGAAACTTTGCACGCGTACTTAATGTAACTTACACGATTCACCGCAATTATTAAGTATTAATAAGTACATTTAAAATTTATATATCATATAGACACTGCATTTATGTATTTATGAAATAATCTTACGATAGTAAATGTTTGAATTGCCATATAATATAAAATTTCAAACTGTATTAAACTAATCTCTAAATTTGAATCGGTAATTACACAACCACTAATCGTACACCAATGCGCAGTGACTGATTTTTCAGTAAATTTCAAAACTCATTTTTCACTGGATCAATCACTGTATAAGTACTAATTTTCTAACAGTGGTTGAATTATGCTGATTCCAATTTACAGAGTTAAGTCGTCATATCGAACAATGTGATAATCTCAAAGTTCAAATCTCCGATCTTCAATGCCCAGTTACTCTTTAGCAGATCGAAATCTCGCGCTATTATCAACAATGGCTACGCGGCTTCTCTCACTCCTTATCGTTCTGCGATTAGGCATCGATGCCATGTTGCGGTGGCCGCCGATCGATCTCTGTGCGAGCGGTTTTGCGTGCAGTGCCGATAGTGTTGAGGTCCGCTGGCATTTGCGCTCGGTTATTGTCTTGCTCCAGTAATGGGATCAGTGACCGATAAGCTTTACGCGATATTTTGTAAACAATATATAAACACTCAGTAATTAATTTCGACCGACAATTTTTTTCTCGCTGATCAACTCTTTATTGCTTGAATCATTTACAATCGCATATGATTTAACGCTCAAAAGAGTCGTCTTATTTCCGATGTCTCCAATTCCTCACCGACTTCATAACGGCTGCTATTGATCTATTCGCCTCTCTTCCTCGCCGGCACGTTCTTCGCCTTACCTATCACCGTAAGTCCTAGAATAAAGGAGGGTGAGGAACGCAAAGAAAGAGCAGAGTGAGATGGAAGAGTTCGTCGAAGTCGTTGCTGGGAAGAGGGGAGGAGTGGACAAACGAAAGTAGTGGTACAGAGCAAGACGGAAAAGACGCTCTAGACTATAAGTGTGACATACTGGCTTCCTCATTCCCGTGGCTCGACTGCGCCAGTCTCGTACAGTCATTTTTTTTTATTTCACGCTGCTTTCCAAGAAAAGTTTTTTGATGATATGCTAGCCGTTCTTAATATTTTTATAAAACAACTAGTTCTAGAAATGATTTGGCAATGTTAATTCTCCTCCTTGATTAATATAATCAATGAATATGCAATAAAGCTAACCGTGGAAACCATCACCTTCATCATGTTTATGGGTTGAGCATGCAAGCTCCATGCGTCGCACCACAATGTGTTTGCTTTCTATATTTGGTAAGGCTCCCCTAACATGTGGCGGTACCGTCGTATCTTTCCTTTTTTATAATAATCGACCTATCTCTCTTGCTCGCTCTCATTTTTCCACCTTTATTTTTATCTTCATCCTTTGACCCTCGAGCAATAGGGCAAGAGAATGCGCGCGCGTGGCTCTGAGTACTTGTACGTATATATAAATATATTTTTTCACGTCACCTTTTGCTGCCGGAATTGTTCTTGGAACTATCTTTTGCGATGCCAGCGTGACAATGTACGAGAAAAAAGAAATTCTTCAATATTTTTTTCGACCATAACGTTTAATTCTCTACTTCTTAGTTATGAAATAGCTCAATCTAACAATATATTTTTGTTGCTGTAATTTTTCTCATATCAAATGATGCAGGCACATTATGAAAAATTCATCCGCGTATTTACTTATTATTTAGCGGTACACGTTACTCTTTCTCTCACTTTCCCTTCGTCGCTCATCGCGTGTCACCTGAATTATAGATGCTAATTGGTAATCCTGGTGTAAGGTTCGCCTCGCTCTCGTCGCGTCGCTCAAGGACACCTTGGCATATCTAAACGCGATTTTATAATCAGCGCAGCTCAGCATAACCATAAGTTGATTAAATTAAATTCAGCTTCTAGGTCGCCTTTCCCCTCTTTTACTTTCTCAATCCTTTGCTCTTCGTCATCCGTAGCTGCATAAATATCACACAGTCAGACCTACTCTTTCTGGCCGCGTTTGCGGTGGTGGCCTTCACGTGCTGATAACAATCGGAATTTTGGCTCGTTCGATATAATCTAGCAATTGAAATATTTCTCATCTCTTCGGATCATTTTCTTTTATGTATAGTCATAAGTACTCACGAATCGTTTCAATTTTTATCGAGAAATATTGCGTAATTCGATAAGGTAATAAAGTTATCGTTAAAAAGTGCATGATAACCTCGAAACATTATACTTTGTATCGGTGGATAAAAAAAATGCTTCTCGAATAGAATTTATTTCAACCAAAGTTTTGCAGTAAAATACCTTAAGAGTAAGTGAAAAGAAAGCGAAGAAAATAGATCTAGAATCAAGATGCGCGACAGAGCTCATCTCCCGTTAATCGAGGAGTAATTAAAATGAGCTTCGAATACTGAACGTCGAAAAGAAATTTGGTGGTCAGTACGACACGGAGCTACTGCTGCTGTCAGTACCCTAGTGCTATTTTCAGTTCGGTTCAGTTGCGGGACGAGAAAAGGACTGGCAAGGGATGAGGGATGGAGGACTAGGAGGGAAAGTTGTGCTAGACTGAGAGGGAGAGAGGGAGAGAGTCGGAACCGGCGCGGTCGCAACTGAAAAAGGATAAGATAGAGAGGAGGATAGAGAAGGAAGGAAGTGCGGGGACGAACGCGAGCGAGCGAGCAACGAACCGGCCAACCCCGTGGAGCATCGCTCTACCGCCACCACCGCGCCGCGGCCGGATGAAAGGGGTGCAAACGCATGACCCTGAACCCAACCGCCGCGCCACCCTGTACAGGGGTGCGAAGCTTTGGAAGAGACGGAGAGAGAGAGAGAGAGAAAGAGAGAGCTGGGTAGAAGGAGGGGGAGGGAGAGAGAGAAGGAAGGAGACGGACAAAGAGCAAAAAGGATAGACAGGAAGATGGAGGGAAATACAGTTATATAGACCGGGCGAGCGCGATAGAGCGAGATGCGAGAAAGAGGGAGAATGAGGAGAGAGAGGGAGAGAGAGAGCGACTACTAGTACTACTACTACTACTACTACCTCGAGGAAGAGAGAGGGATGGGAGAGTGTGAGAGAGATATAGTATAGTAACCGGGATCAATACTCCCGCGTCTTGCGATCATTCATCTTGCCACACCCCTCTACTTTCTCTCTCTCTCTCTCTCTCTCTCTCTCTCTCTCGTTCTCTCTTTCTCCCGTCCTCTCGCACTCCTCTTTATACCTTATACCGTCCTGCCACTTTTCATCTTCCATTTATCTACCCTTATCTATTTTGTACTATTTTAGCTTGAACTTCGTCGGCTAAGTCGGATAATTACCATATATAGGATATCCTTATTACAACGCGATGCTGTTTCGCTGATCTGCGCATAACTAATCTGTAAAACGGATAAATAGCTCCAAGTGTAAGGTACAAACTTATTAGGGACAAAAATTTATTGCGATTCACAAAATGAGCAGTATTATATAATCAAATGTTCAAAACGCACCAACCAGATCCTAGACACTTCATGTAACGTTTATCTTAAAATTGAATTTCCATTTCTATTGTAATTTTGCCCACAGCCATTACACGCATGGTATAATGCTCGGGAGTATCGAGAGAAAGACACGCGTATCGCGCCACGAAGCTCTCGCGAATGAAAGAGAAAAGTTTCACTCTGTCGGTGTAGTATCGAGCGCGAGACAGAGAGCAGAGAGCCAGATATGAGACAGACACACAGGTTAGAACGTATGTGTACAGCTAGTACGGTAAAGCGAGCTGCAATGGTTTCATTGCGTGGGCCATTGGGGGAGGGGCAGTTTGTATCGCACCTCTCTACCAGTTAATAATATGCGTTTTCCAGCGAGGCATATATATATATACGCGTTACTGCTATTCAATATAGGTGGTCCGCACACCTCATCCCACCATCTCCTCGTCGCGTACACTGCACTTGACTCGTCATTCCGCGCGTTTCAAATGAGTTTCTAGAAAAGCCCCCGAAGCTGATGCTCCTGCTGCTTCTGCGGCAACTACCGTTTCTGAAACGGCATTATTGAGAGGGTTGTTTGAAACAAGAGAGAAAGCACGGATAATAGAGATAGAGAAAGAGGGAAGAAAGATGGCGATGGTAAAGAGAGGGAAAGAGTGGGTTAGTATAGGGGAGTAGAGGATTAAGGAAGATGGAGAACGAGGGAAAAGGTTCTTCTGCTTTGGACAGGGCGAAAGATAGAGAGCGAGACGAGAGCTATGTGCAGCCCTCTTCTTTCTTCTTCACTTTCTGCGCCGCTTCGGCTATTCTAGTCCTATTGCGCTCTGACTAACCGTGAAACGTGGCCAATCGTCAGTTGCGCCGATTGATCCGATCAGTCTGTGCGATAACGCGACGCAGTTCGCGGAATTACGGCGACGCGGTATAAACCTGTTTATTCGATACACGTTTGTGGAGGCGATTGAAAATGACGATATAGTTTGACCGGTCCTCGTTATTTGAAGTGGCATTATGCTTTTTGAAAACGGTTTATAATCATTCTACAATTGAAACCATTCAGGTAATATTTGTAGCTGTTGGCCAAGTTCTATTATACCTAAGTCCGTTGATATAGTTAAAGGGAAAAAATGTATTTATTCCGCTTAGGATGCGACTCGATTATCTATAATTGTAGAAGTTTTCGATCATTTCGAAGCAATTAAAAGTTTTAAGTGGATCCAGTTTCACCTTTTCATTTCACATACAGAATCATCGCTTTATTGATCTCTCGACCCCGCCTAACTTTCTTTTCGAAGAATTGTAAGCTTATGGAAATCATATTTTCAATGAATAAGCGAATTTAGCAAGGAAATAATTTAGTTAGATACATTGTCCATTCAGCGGGAATGGAAGTAACAAATAATATTAGACAAGTTAACAAGAGCCCATATGTTTGCGGATGGTTCGCAACATTCGCATGCCCTCTACTGATCCTTGAACCTCTCTCTCCCTCTCCCTATCTCTCTCTCTCTCCACATGGGCCCTTTAAGCAACTTTAGAGGTTTCGCATCAAATAGATTTCCACTTTCCCTCCTACAACGAAAGTTACTTTCATCAAAGGGAATGGGTGAGTCTCTATACTAAAGCGCGGAAATTAAGTTTAGATAAAAGTTCGAGTGTAACTTTATGTTTTTGTTTGCAACAAAGCAAACGGCGTGTATGTACAAAATTTCCTTGCCTATATCGCGCATCTTCAATGTTTAGCTGCGATCACGTTAAATACCGGACAAGAAATTTCTGAAACAACGACACTTTAGCTTTCTGATCCGCTGCGGGTTAGGAAAAATCCGGCCGTCGGTATTTCGGACACGTAAATATTTTTATGCCGCCAAGTGTGCATGTACTTTGGGCGAAGTCGTGCTAGGACTGCCCTATGCGAAACAAAGTGTGGAAAGGAAAGCGATAAGAGTGTAGACGGAAGATTTGCAGCCAACCCCTGCAGCAGCACATAAGATGCGAGCTTTAAAAGCGCTGCGCGGGCACAAATCCACGAAAATGCCCGGTGAAACGTGGCACTGAGACTCGTCTGACCGTCATTAAAATTGCCAGCTGCACGGCGCAGCCTCTTAAAACTGAAGATGTACAATTGCATTAAAGCTTTTCTTCTTGTACGTTACTTAGATGACGAATCTTTGTGTTTGACTCTGACTCGCGCTAACGGCATTATACTTATTTCCCGCAAAAAGTAGTTAAAACTTAAACTGAAAATTTCAGTGCGAAACATAATATTTAGATAACTTGCTTCCTGTAAAAAAAGTAGGGACATCTTTCGGAAGACATCTTTTATTATTATAACAATTGCTTTTCGATCGTATAAAAAGCTCGATTATAAAAGAGATATGCCGTCATTAATGTAGGCAAGCGGAGTGTCGAGGCTTGTCTACGCTTGACAAGGCACTTGTTATTGGTTTAGTTTATTATAGATCTAGGTTTTCTTTTTTTAACTTAACCTTGTCCTACTACGTTGTTTCTAGATATTTTTAAAACTGTGTACCGACGTATAGCGACGTTCTTTATTCATAAACTTTTGTGCCATTGTTCCCGCACGCGGTTGAATCTTTGATACACGATATTGGGAGACATTAAAAAAAATTGTGATCGACGCTTTTGCAAGTGTACTTTTATGTGCTAGATCTTCATCTCTAAGCTCTTTTCTGTAAGATTTGTATTGATAAAATTTTAATGCATTTATTGCCTAATTTGTGGAACATTAAGAAAAAAAGTATTTTTTGTTAGCGTATTTTTACTGGATTTAAATTGATTGGAAAGCAGATTGAGACGAAAACTAAAAAGAGGTCCGTGTTTTTGTAACTGGTAGTAAAGTAGCTATTAGTCAATGTTTTTATAACTACATTAATTCAAGTAAATCATTTATTATTAGAGATAAAAATTGTAACAAGAACAAGAGAAAACTAAAGTATATAGAAATTGAAAACGGCGACAAACGAATGGGTTTGTAAAAAATTGTCTATCTAATATGTCCATTATGCCACAAAAGTTTTTTAGACTTATAATTTATCTTATAAAGCCTATCATTGTTGTTAGAACGAAACCACAGTGCACGAGAATTTAGCTGTCTGACACATCCAACCTACTACTACTTGCACAATATACACGGCAATACTTAACAATCCCCTCCCTCCGCAGCACACGAATTTTAATCGTTCATTTCCGAGTTCCCTTGGACACTCGGTCTATATACCGTATAACGTTGGATTTCCAAGCCCTCGCATCGCTCCGTCAATCTTTAATGCACCTGTGCAGCTCCTAAACCCAACGCATTCGGCTAAAGTATTTTTAGACTATCCTCCACATGCATGCCGTTCTATACACGCGCCGCATGCATTATCATCATCGGTATATTCCATTTATAACCGCGTCGCGACCTCAAATCCATCCATTTAACGAAACTGTTAACCGCCCTACCAGCAACGAACTGTACTTGCCCGCCGCATTCCCACTTGCATAATGCAAAATTCTCCGAGTGCTATTGACCTTCCCTTATAGGCATCAACAAGGTAATGATAACGCCGATCATTACCATTGAGGTCGAGAGCGCGCGCGTGCGGCTTTAAACACCTTTACACGTGTCGTATCGATCTGCTTTTTTTTCTTCTTTTTTTTTATGTAAGAGGTGCACATATGTTGTATATAATATGTACTCACGTATGACGCTTTGGCTGTTTGCTTGTTGCAGGGATGGAGGACGAGTACGAGAAGGCCGACGAGCAGGCCGGCGACAACGGCGGTATGGCGAACCGGGCCGCTGGACCACAGCTCACACCCCTGAACCGGATGTTTCTCCACGCCATCTCGGACAAGCCAGCTGAACGGTGAGTATTCATGCCGATCGAGGCCGTCTCGACACGCATCACCTCGTGATCGCAGTTGATGCTCAAAATCAGTACGCTACTTGAATTAAACATTGTACGTTCGGAAAGCAGAAACTACGATCTCCATGCTGTTGATCATATTATATATATCACTTGATTTCTCTTAAATATTCAATTGATTCGTCGCAAGTTCGTAATTTAGTCTGCTTGTCTCTTGGAACGAAACGAAAAATTCTGTCGCCGATTTCAAATCACTCGAAGACTCTGCCATATGTACACGCGCGCTTACTGTCCCAACACCTCACTGCGCCATAAATCATTTTTTCTAGAGTGTATCGCAGCAAAAGTTACGGGACACACAGAGAGAAAAGTCAATGGAAACTGGACGCGGCAATCGGCCTATTATATGAGAGTAGTCAAAGCCTACAGACACGCGTCGCGACTTTTCTTCGCGCTGCTCTCGCAACGCGCTCCCGACCCACGGGAGACCCTCAAATCCCATAGTATCGAAGGGAAAACGCAGAGAGGGAGAATAAAGGGGGGGGGGGAGGAAAGCGAAGCACAGTCGAATGCGGCACAGGCGAATTTCCGTGGGGTTTTCATGTCATTAGGTTAGCATGCTTTTCCGATAAGCACGAGAGCCACTTTAGCCTCTCTAACACCTCTCTATCTCTCTCTCTCTCTCTCTCTCTCTCTCTCTCTCTCTCTCTCTCTCTCTCTCTTTTTCTTTCTCTGTATTTTCATCGCTGCGTGTCCCTTTCGTATGTATGCGCTTGCGCCTCTTTCGTTCTCTCTCTCTCTCTCTCTCTCTCGGAACGAGCGGAAGCGTCGCGACGAATAAAACAGGCCCATAAATCCAACCAGCAAACGTCGGCACATCCGGTCTACGCTTTTTCTCCTTCTCTCTTTTGACCCTTTCCTCGCTTCTACGTTAATGCGCGTGTGTGTACCGGTGCGCCAGTGTATATTTGAGTGATACAGTATTCTATGCTATTTGCGTTGCACAGTTTCTTTGGAGCGGCTCTCTGTGCGAACCAATTTTCATCCTGACCTACAGTATTGAAATTTTCCGTATACTTATGTAACCAACGTCGGAGACATTTGTTTCAATCGACGGGTAAGCTAAATGATTGGTAGCATATGAATAGTATAAATATCCAACCTTCATTTTTAATTTTTTATTTATTATTTTATTTTATCGTGTATTATAAAAATAATAATGAGAATAGCAATTTACTCCAGAAACATGAATGGCATTAATAAAAATTCATTTATAACGTATATATCTTTAAAATAACCTTATTCCAATATCGATCGTCCACCAAAATAATCCAAAATTGCAAAATCTCGAAACGTTCGTGTCTCATCAAGCACACTCAGCTTCTATCTTCGAAAATTACAGCCGCGCGAGGATGACGGGGTGTCGGTGCCAATTCGCTTGCCGCGTCGTAGCAGAGTCCATCCACCTTTAACGGCCCGATAAAAAAGCGTAGACTCGCGCGCGCGAGCGGCATCTCAAGTCTCGAGAAAGACACACACACACACACACACACACACACACACACACAGATACAGTCGCGCGGCAGCTAAAAGGGGCACACATACGAGCGTATAAAACTCGGCTGTGTGTGAGAGAGAGTCGAGCTATCGGCGCGCCATTCGCCGTTAAATTCGGCATCATGATCGTCTCTCTCTCTCTCTCTCTCTCTCTCTGTCCGACTGTGGACTGGGGTTCCCGCGTAGGTGGATAATTACGACGTAACCGCGCGACAACAATTTCGGACGGACGCAAAAAGACGTGTAGAGTATACCACAAGACAGAGAGAGAGAGAGAGAGAGAGAGAGAGGGGGCGTCGTCTATCGTCCCGCTACTAGACGGAAACGAGGAAAACGAGATCTCGAGCGAGAGTCTCTCGATATGCGAGCAAGTGTCTCTCTCTGTCTCTCTCTCTCTACGGAAGATACATTAGAAGGAGAAGGAGAGAGGCCAAATATACGCGGTGCGTCAGCGTCGCGGCGCGCGGCGACGTCCTCCTCCTCTTCTTTCTTCTTCGGTCTCTCTCACTCTATCTCTATCCTCTGCTGCTGCTGCTGCTGCTGCTGCGGCTTTGGCCGACGTTGGCCGGAGACTTCTTCTACTTCGCCTATATATCCTATGCCTCGAGACGATTCTCTCTCAGCAGTCTCGGCCGCCCCGTTTGAGGTCAACGTCATTGCCCCCCCCCCCCCCCCCCCCCCTCCCCCCACACATACTATACACCACTGGCTCGGATCGCGTCTATTGCTGCACTTTCGAGAATTATCTGGGCTGCGGGGGAGGATTCAGTACAACTCGTTCGTTTTGATGTACACTGGTCGACTTCGGTATTGAATAATCCAGTTGTTGATCGAATGGAGCTGCAATTTTGGAATGGAGCGATTAGAAGTGGATATTATATGCGTCGAAGATTGAATTAGGAGAGACCTTACAGAGGAAAAAGTTTGAGCCTAAAATTCTACCAAGTTTTTGCTGGATGACGATCGATAAATCTTTCCTTCTTTTAAATTAAGAGAAATCTTTGTTTAAATTTCGAGCCATGTGCACATATAAAATAGTATATAGTTCATGGGATACTTTTAAGGTATCCTACCCCTTAAGCAGATGACAGAGTCATTCAACTTGATAATCAACAACCGATAATACCTGTTATGGTTTTGTACATGCAGATCGACTCCAACTATATACTTTTAAAATCATACTACGTAAAGAAATCATTGCATCACCAACGAATCAGTCAGTTATTATTGTCAGATATTGGTTAATTTTTCATAATGTGGTTAATTTCTACTTCAAATTAAAGCTAGGAATTCTACTTAAAACGAGATGCTTATTAGGTAAATTCTAGCTTACATCTAGTAAAATGTAATCCGTCAAGAACACCGTGTGGCCAATCCAGTATCACGTCGCTAGGCAAGCGCCACCATTTCACATTCGCGCAATAACGCATCAAATTTTGTCAGAATCTTGCGATAAAAATGTGCTTTGTAATATGTGGACTTTTTTTTAACGAAAGAGGAACCGTTTTTTTCGATGCAGTAGCAAATTAGAGATGCAAAGCATTTTAGAGAAAAAATAGTCAGACATTAGACCGAGTGAGAAAAAATTTATCATCTATGTCTTTTGATTTCTTCTTTTTGATCCCGAGTAGAAAAAAACTTAAGGCCAACGTCCGTGCCGGGCCCGGTGGCCGAGGCTCCAAATCCGGCCCTGACGTGTAGCCGTGCGTGGCCCACGCCCGGTATGAAACGTTTTTCTAGCCAGGCCCGGATGATTTGGCCGTAGCTTAGTCTGTAAATGCGGCCAAATACATAAGATTTGAACAGGCCATGACCTCATCAATTATATCAACTCTTTCAGGTTTAAAGAGTAATAATTTCTTAATCTTTCTTAAAAAAAATTTACGAATCCGTGCTTTTAAATATTATAATTATATCTTATAAGTGGGGTAACGATATTAAGGAAATTAAAAAAAGAACAAATTATATTGTTTTATTAAGTACTTAAT